>PVKA01025824.1:0-32515 GCA_004027165.1 Ctenomys sociabilis
CATTCTCAGAAGATAAGTTTGAATATAACAATGTGCAGTGCATTAACTGCTATTACTTTCCTATTTTTTAGAAATTATGTTTTGTTCTAAAAGACAATAGAAAAGAAAAATATAGCTAGAATATATAAGAGATATATACTTAGAACCTATATTATAGTGGCTCAAGTATTCAATTTATAGATCATAAAGTGGCATTTAATTGAAATTAAAGTCTACAATTTTTAAAATGTAAATTGTCTGCAAATTGATTTGTTCAATCAATAAAATGTAAAAATATGGGCAGTTTTAATGGTTACATGGACCTTCAAGCTGATTTTTAAACATAAAAAAAATACAGGGCCAGCACAATACCTGCCTGGCAAGGGCAAGCGATAAGTTTGATTGCTGGGCAAAAAATGAATGAATCAAATCAAATCAAAGAGGTAAGATTAATCAAAACTCTTAACAGGTAAAACAATGTCAATTTTTAGTGCCTGAGATATCAACCCTTACATTAAGACTACACCCATCAAAACAGTTGGATGTCAAGGAAACGTGGAAAACTTTTAGAAAAGAGATTCAGAAATAAACTGTGGAAAATTGATTTACTATGAAAATGTCCTTTAAAGGGCAGTTCTTTTAGGAAGCAGTTCACTTAAACTCATGAGTAATTTTGCAAATCACTTTTGTAATTAATGTGAAGAAGCAGAAAGCCATATGTGCATCAACATTGGAACAACAGTGAGACCTTTAAGTTCAACAGTGTAATCAGTGCTCTACTGTGATGTTTAATATATGCATCAATTTAACTGTGCCATATTTTACAGGATATGTCTCATTTTGTTCTGGTGATTCTGGTTTGTATTTGTGGGGATATTTATGTTACAGGCAGCTCACTGAAATAGAAATGACAAGTGGTCATTCAGGGCTAGGACCTAAGGAGGAGCCAGGATGGAAGACATGATACCTTACAACAGAGAGACAGATACTCCTGCTATGGGCTAGGAATACATACGTCCTTAAAGATAAACATCTAGTACTGGCATTCTAAGTAGGTCTCTATCACCTAGAGGAAGCCAGGAAGAGTCACTAACACAATCAGTCCCCTTCAGATAAGCCCCATTCTATAATCATGCTGGCTTGCTATGTGACTCTTCTCCATTTGAACCCAAATTTAATAAATTTTACCTGAGTAATTGTGCTTGCAACCTTACTGGTGAACCATAGTTTTGTCCCACCTTAGACCCACCTAGGGAGTTCCCATATTGTCCACCTTAGGCCCACTTTACATCATGATTTTGTTCTATAAAAATCCCAGAAAAGACAGATTCCTGGGTATCCCATTAATTAGATCCCCTCCAGTCCCTCTCTCTTGATGGAAGTTTTCTTTCTCCTAACAAATATATTCTTCTCTTAAACTCCTTTTGCTCTAAAGATTCATCATTCAATTTTAGAGAACAGAAACTCTTCTGAGGTATCTTTCTGGTTGGAATTTCATTCTCCTATGTCACACAGGACAAAATTTAACACTTTAATCAATGGGCCAAGCAAAGATTCTCCATTTTGCATATGATCAGCCAAAGATCTAAATAAAACAGAGACTGAGTTGCCCACAATTAAGAGAAATTCTCTTTAACTAATGACACTCCACATGAACCACCTGACATATTTCCTGCCTTTGGACTCTGAGGGAAAAACGTGGCTCTTCTAAGGGCTTGAGCAGTCTTCTCTCTCCAAGTTCTCCAGCTTACCCACTCCCTCTTCCAAGCACAGTAAGGCCTGTTATATTTCCTCTGCATTTTATAAAAATGAAACCTTGTAAAACTCTTTAGGGTCTAAAATTTTTATTTGTAAATGCTCATATCTCTCTGGGTATACTTAAATCATTTTATTTAATAATGCGTTAACATAACTTTAAAGACTTTTAAAAGGCCCTTTTAGTGTGGTTATCCACTAAATCAGATTAGAAATGAAAATACTTAATATTTACCTCAAACCCGTGCTTTTGTGGGAAACAAATAATATAAATTAAAATAATTTTTATAAGGAAACTTCATAAACATGACATAGCATTTCACTAAGAAAAATAATAGCTTCCTAGTTAGGAAATAACGGGAAATAGGACGGTGCTTACTTTCGTCAGTCAAGGCTTCAAGCCAGTGTCACGGTGGAAGTAATTATAGGAAGTAAACTGATCTTTAATAAGGAAACCAGAATTAAATCCCTTTCTGAACCAGGGAACCTTGCTGAACCTCAGGGAGTTCTGCTATTTTATACTGGAATTAATATATTATTGCATCCATTCCTTACAGAATTATTCATTAAAACTTAATATATACCATGAAGCCAAGTAAAGGAATAGCATTTTTATAATTACTTGCAGTGCCCAGCTTCACAAGCCTGTATTTACATCTGTGCGAACAGAGGCTGCCAGAATAGATCCATTTCCAAAGGGAAATAAGGGCTAAGCACTGCCCAAATGGAGAATCCTGCATCCGTGTTGAGCACATACAGTTTAGCATGAGAGGAACAGGAAAACTGAAGCCAGGCCAGTAGACTGTTTCATAAGAAATTTTTTTTTTCTCAGAGTGGACATCAAAAATATTTTTCAACTTTAGAAAGCCTTTCCTGGTCCTCATTGTGGTGAAGGATGTTTATATTTGTAGTCCTTTGAAAAATTTCTGGTTTCTCATCAAGTGAATTGCAATGGACCACTCCCTGAGCAACTCGTCACATAAGTAAAGACATGATAATATATCTTAAATGGAGGTGAATCAAGGGAGTCTGGTGTTCATTTATGATGAGGATTAACCAGAACAAAGCCTTGATCCAGGATCAAACTCAAATTTCATTAATTCATGAGGGGAAGTAGCTTGAGAGTGAGTGACTGAGAATGGCAGGAAGTACCTTGGGCTGGGCAAGGTAGGTGGCCTCAAATAACCTCTGACAGGAGCAGAGAGAAAAATGTGCAGAAAGCATAACTTGCATAACACAGTGAAGCTACACTGAATGTTTGGGGTCCATGCTGAACTTTGTTGTGTAATCTTTCATGCCCTGGGAAGTTATAACCTCCTATCTCGAGGCTCATCAAAACAGACAGTGCGGATCAAGGCTTACCAAGCCCTCTTTCAGCACATAAAGGTTTTATTTGGTAGGTCCAGGGGGTAGGGCAACAACACCCTGTCCTCTGTGCTTCAAAGACTGGATTTGCATTACTGAAAGCCAATTTAAATAAGGAAAAGTCTTAGCCAACTCCATACATATAAGTACACAGAAACTGGGTCAGGCTCCAGTAAAATGGAGACAACTGCTCCTCCTCTGGGGAGAGTTGCCCAGGTGGTCCTCCAGAAGCACTTACCAAAATAAAAGATGGTAAGTACTACTCAAAACCCTTCTTTAAGCATTGAGATAAACCAACACCTTGGAAAGTAAAAGCAGTTTAATTTAAAATAAGGGGGTAGCTGGCAGTTGAACACACTGTGTGTACTCAAAAGGACACAACAGCCATGGACAAGTGATTGGAACTGTTATGAGGGACTGTACCTCTATCCACGTGGGGCAGGCAGGTGTCCAGATCGGCAATGCCTTCTGGGAGCTGTACTACCTTGAACATGGAATTCAGCCTGAATTCCATCTGACCAGATGCCTAGTGACAAAACCATTGATGGCTGGGACAACTCGTTCAACATGTTTTTCAGTGAGACTGGGGCTGGCACGCATGTGCCCAGAGCAGTGTTTGTGGACCTAGAGCCCACGGTGGTAGACGAAGTATGCACAGAGACCTACTGATAGCTTTTCCACCCAGAGCAGCTGATCACAGGGAAGGAAGATGCAGCTAATAATTATGCCAGAGGCCATTACATCATTGGCAAGGAGATCGTAGACCCGGTCCTGGACCACATCCGTAAGCTGGTGGATCTGTGCACCGGCCTGCAGGGTTTCCTCATCTTCCATAGCTTTGGAGGTGGCACCAGCTCCAGGTTTGCATCTCTGCTCATGGAGAGGCTCTTGGTAGACAACGGCAAGAAGTCTAAGCTGGAGTTTGCCATTAACACAGCCCCCTGGGTGTTCACGGCCATCTTAGAGCCCTACAACTCCATCCTCACTCACACACAACCTTGGAACCCTAGGATCATACCTTCATGGTGGACAACAAAGCTGTCTATGACAACCTGGACATCGAACGTCCCACCTACACCAACTTCAATAGTCTGATTCAGCAGATCGTGTCCTCCATCATGGCCTTGCTACACTTCATCAGGCCCTGAATATAGATCGGACGGAGTTCCAGACCAAATTTATGCCGCACCCCTGCACCCACTTCCCCCTGGCCACCTACACCCCGGCCATCTCTGCTGAGAAGGCCTACCATGAGCAACTGCTCGTGGCTGAGATCACCAATGCCTGCTTTGAGCCAGCCAATCAGATGGTGAAGTGTGACCCTTGCCGTGGCAAGTACATGGCCTGCTGCATGTTGTACACGGAAGACATGGTTCCCAAAGATGTCAACGCTGCCAAGACCAAGCACACCATGCAGTTTGTGGACTGGTTTCCGAATGGATTCAAGGTGGGCATTAACTACCAGCCCCTACTGTAGTCCCAGGGGGAGACCTGGCCAACTTGCAGTGGTCTGTACGGATGCTGAGCAACACCACTGCCATCTCTGAGGCCTGGGCCCACCTGGACCACAAGTTCAGTCTCATGTATGCCAAGCCGGCCTTTGTGCACTGGTACATGGAAGAAGGCATAGAGGAAGGAGAGTTCTCCGAGACCCAGGAGGATCTGGTGGCGCCAGAGAAGAATTACGAAGAGGTGGGCATGGATTCCATGGAAGCAGAGGCTGAACAAGGACAAGAATACTGAGTAGGCTTGAGTAGCTGGCAGGAATTCCCATTTTCTACTGTCTTTTGCTACCCTGTAGCATGGCTGTCTCTAGGTTATTTACAATTAAAAATTCTGTGTAAAAATTATAATTTTTTTAAAAAGTTAAAATAAAAGAAGGATTCTTTGAAGTTTCAGCAAGACAAAATAGCACATGAATGTCTGTCTTCAGTTCGTCACGGACAGCTCAGGTATAATAATATCTAATCATATGGCTTAGAATATCTCTCCTTGAAATAATTTGTGTGGTGCTAGGCCTGGGAGAATTTTTTTACATGTCATTATAAAGAGAAGATTGAATACCGTAGAAAAATTTGATGCATGGCTGTTCCTTACATTCACATTATTTAGGCAGAAAGAGTAATGGCAGAATGCCAGGATAATTTCAGCAAAAGCAGTTTCTCTACCAGAATATATAAATCCATTTGGTAGTTTAGTGTAGCTCAAGAAGACTTTGAGAATATTTGGTTTTCTGACATTCCTCTGCACATGTTCTATTTGAATGAAGATTTTGTGATATGAGACAGCAGAATTTTTGGCACATTCAGACCCTCACATTTCACAAATGAACTGCTAGTGGGAGTTAGAACATAAAATTAACAGCTTGACTGGGAGCTTAGGATGGTTATTATGTACGGATTACTAGTCAGAACTCTGTAAAATGGTGAATTTACCCCCAATTCTCAATACAGAACCACCCCTCTTTCTTTAAATGCTAGAAGGGTGTGGAAATGATATTAATGCGGTTTTCTTTCCTTTTCCTCTTCCTTCCTCCCTCCCTTTTCTCCCTTCCTTCCTGCTGCCTTTCTTTCTTTTTTGTTTCTTTCCTGTTTCCTGGCTCCTTTTCCTACCCTGCTTCTTTAAAGGTCTTTCTTCTTCCTACGCTTGACATAGAGATTTGGGATCTCGGTGAATAACTAAGAAACCATCATTGCTTCCCTATTATTTGTTTAAAGAAACTAAGCAATAAATGATAAACAATGTTAGTGAATTGTATTCACCTTTACTGATATTTACAAACACTGATTAATATCATAAACCATAAGTATTTCTAATTAAAAAAACAATTTTATAATAATTTTAGATTTATAAAGTATTCCCAGTGACCATACAGGATTCTCATATAACTCATGTCAAATTTCTTAGGTCATTAACCTATTATATTAATATAGTACACTTAGTATATACGTATTTATTGTGTATTTCCTATTTTGTTTAAATTCTATACATTTTATAGATTTTCTTAATTTTTAATTAGTGTTCTCTTGGTGTTCCAGGTTCATATTCAGACACCAAGTTACATTGAAATTTCAAGTGTCACTGGGTTCAGTAGATTTGCTGTGGCCAGCACCTGCCTGCTAAGGCTGTGCGAAGCAGCTTCGCAGAGTGAGGTAGGAATTACAATGACTATGGCCTCTCCTTCTCACCATCAGAGTCTGCTTCTCCTTTTTTTAAGTCCTTGTAATCATTTTATACTACTGACAGGTTCTTTGAAAAAAAATTTTTGCACACTGGCTACACACACAAACACCCATATGGAGAAGTTTCTATTTATGTCATTTGCCTACTTTTTAAACCTGGTGCTCCCAATGTATTTTTCTGACTCCAGAAGATTTCTTCCTTACTTAATGCAAATTTCCTGAATTAGATATGTTTTGCAAGAATTTTATCTTCAATTATTTCATTTTATTATCTTCACAATTGTTTTCCCAGGGCAGGAGATTTTCTTGTTTTGTTTTTAATAATGATAGCAATTTTCCCCATTTTTATTTTGTACCTATAATTTTTATTTGATGTTGTACCCTGAAGTCTGTTCCCAAACACCAAATTATGTAGATTCTTACCTGGTTTTTTCTACAGAAGCTGTACCATTTGCATTTTTCCATTCATGATTATGATCTTTTATTGTTGTGGTTTCTTAATTAGGCATAAGTGTTTTCTTTGGGGGGGTGTTTGATTGGTTTTCTGCCAGCTCAGCCCACCCTCAGGGCAGAGCTGCCACGGCATGTGACTCTGGGAAAGAACCTTGGTGCCCTGCGCCTGTCTAAGCTTGCCTACATGGGTGCCTTAGACTGCTGAGTTATCTCGCTGTGTAAGTTTGATAGAATTCATAACGAATAAAATAGGCCATCCACTTGTTTTAGCACCATTTGTTGAAGGACTGTCCTTGCTTTATTAAAGAACATTTGATTGATTATATATATATATATGAACTGTGTCTGTAAAAAGACATATATTCTTACATAAAATTGAGGAAAGGAGCTCTAAGGTAGGTTTGCAGCATAGTCCTCAGTGATCACTGAATGCTGGGAGATAAGCATTCAATTACTACTCTCAAAAAAGGAGCTGTGAACTGCAGAACAAGAGTGATCAAGGGTGTGGTGCTAGTCTTAGACTGAATCCTGAAAGCTTCTTGGAGAGTCGCTCCTGTGAGCTTTCATGAAAGGCTGAAGAAACTGGAGTCTGATATCCACAGGTAATGGCAGCATCAAACTGTTGGAGGAAGCTGAGTTAGATTAAAAAATACTTCAGAGAGTCAGGCAGGCCAGGACCTCAGAAGGTGTGTAAGACAAGATACCTTGCCACTGTGGGAGAAACACAGTCCCGCTGTCAGTCGGCAGACAAAAGGTCAACAAATAAATATTTCCCTAAAGATAAGTATCAGGGATGGGTAGTCGAAATAGGTCTCTATCACCTTCAAAAAGCCAAAAAGAGGGCCACACAAATAGCACAGCAAATTAAGGCCCTTGCAAGCAGGCACAGGGACCAGGAATCTCAGGGGCCTCCCTTCCCAGACCAGCCCCCAGGGCACAAAGAAGACAACAATTGAAATTGGGCATGGTGGCTAGTTCCTGTAATCACAGTTGTTGGGAGGATGACTACAAGTCTGATCTACCCTGAACACCCTGTAGACACTTCCCTAAAATACAAAAAAAAAAAAAAAAAAAAAAAAAAAAAAAAAAAAGCCAGAAAGAGTCTCTCACCCAGTCCCCTACAGGAAAAGCCCCTGTGCTGTATCCATGCTCACTTGAAGTTCAAATAGTTATCAAATGCTTTTCTAGGATGGGAACGTTGAGTGAGCTACTACTTTTTCTTTATTTGTAAAACTACATCACCCCAATAACTGCATAGATTTAAGCTTGGGAGTTCACAATGAAGCATTGAGTCATGGGCACCAGTGAGAGGAGGAAACAAGGGGCTCCTGGGGTTAGAGCTGTCAGATCACCACAAGAGGCTCTTGGAGGAAGAGTGGTCTGACCCTTGAAACACTAGAACAGTGGGTCAGCTAGGGTCTTCTGGCTTGCTGCTCTTCCCTGTGTCCTCCTTTGCCCCAACAACACCCCCCCCCCAGCATTTTCTTCTAGAACATCTCCACTTCCAATAGCAGCTTTGCTTATGAGCACTTTCTCCCCTTTCATTCTGCCTATTCCTGTTGCGACTGCCCAGTGATCTCGAATATATAGAGCTACTTACTACTCCCTAGGAGGTATGCCTGGTGATGCTTTCCTTGCCATACTGAAGAAGCTGCAATGTTGTTCTGCCTCTTCCGATGTAACACCCATGCATATGCACAGAATAGCTCTCCATTTTTGTAGATGGCTTTTGCTTAAGTCAGAGGTTTTAGCTCTGCAAATATATCTTAAATATAAATAGTTCTTAAATATAAATAGTGCTATTTTTAAACAGTACTTATAAATTAATATTAAAATTGTGCACTGTTGGTATTTAGTGAGGTGTGTGATTTTGCATTAACTATGCATCCTCACCAACTGAAGGAATGTTTTGTTTTTGTTTATTTGGATTTTGTTTGTTTTGATGCACTACAGATTGAATCCAGAACCTTTGCACTAACTATATCCATTCCCACTTGAAGTTCATTTTGAGGCTGGGTTTCCCTCAGTCCCTTGACAGGCTCAAACTTGTTGTCCTTCTACCTTCATCTCCCAAAATGCTGGGATTATGGGCATGTGCTATCATGCCCAGAAATGATTTTTATTTTAAAAATGTTTGACTTTTTGTCCATGAGAATATCATCTACCAATCAGCACACTTCTGTTCCTTTATTTCCAAAGCATGCATACGTACTAAGTTAGACTTCATACAATAAAAGCATTGCAATCAGATAAAACACAGAAGTCTCGCTATGGATTTTAGGACAGATTCCCATTTCTCCCCGTGAGGAATGAGGTTGATGAAGTTGTAGTAGCTCTTTACAAAGTCAGTCAGTTTATTCTATATTCTTAGGGTGTTGATAATTGTAGTTTGGATTTTATTTTGTAATTATAGTAGCTCAGGGAGTTTTTTCAAACTTATGTTTTTATTAAGCAATGTGAACAGATCTTTCTCCATTATTTAAATGATTGGGTCATTCATACTGGTCAGTTTTTCACATTTTGAGAGTTTTTCAGCTGATAAAATATTCACTTGATTATATTTTCTAATGTTAACACATCGTGATGCATGATTAGGTCATATGATTGACCTATAATTTTCTAGTCATGTCTTTGAGTTTAACATTAACATAATGATCTCATAGAGTGAAAGAGAATATATTCCTATATATTCTGAATTTTGAAAGTTGCTGTAGATAACTGACTAATTATTATGCTGGGGTTTGATAGTCTTCGTCAAGAAAATCATCTGGCCCTGGGCTTTGTTTGGAGTTTTCTAATAACTAACTTAAACTGTTTTAGAAGCAAATTCAAAATCTTAACGTCTTTTTATCAGTGGTAGTAGGGTGATTCTTGTTAAGGTTTAGATATAAAATGTCAAAAAAAAATGTCAAACATTTGGAAGTGATTAGAGCCTTCAAGATTTAACCCGCTCAACTCCTGGGTAGATTCACTCATTCACGAATTTAGTAACTTCATCTGTTATTAGAAGGTAGGTGCTGGGTAGAAGTGGGTCATTAGGGTATGATCCCAAATCCTATATTATCCCTGGCTTTTCCTTTGTTTTTCCTGGATACTATAGAATAAGAATTATTTTCAACCACAATTTTTTATATTATGGAACCATTTGACTTTGGATTGAAATCATGAGATGAAGAAACTTCTTTTAGACTATAGATATTGGATATTTTGCACCAGCAACAGGGAAGAGACTTTTGATCTTCTTCCAAGAGAAGGTACCAGAGAAATGGGATCAATGCTATGGGTACCTGACCATGTGGCTTTAGAATTGACATCCTGGAGGAGTTGGGAAGGATGGGGAAATTCAGGCTACAGAAACAATGAGAGCCATACATGGAGTTGAAAGGGTAATTCTAATCAAAACTAAGCAGGCCTGAATACTGACAAGAACCCAGTCAGTAAAGGCCAGGTTCAGTAGGTTTCAGCTGAGAATGATGAAAACTGGAACATAGGACATGTGTCTGACATTCTGATAATGAGGGCCTATGTTTTGCCCTGTTTGGTGTGTGCTCTAAGACACTGCATTAAGGCAGATTTTTAAATAGTGTGCAAAACAATTTAGCAAAGAAAATTTCAAGGCAGCTTGATATTCAGGCTATGGATTGGATACAGGTGAATTTGCACATATAGCCTCAGATCCTGGACATGGAGCTGTAAGATTTAATATTTAACCTGTTGTGTTTTGTTCTCTTTCTCTCATTCCTTTCTGTCACCATTTTTAAAATTCCTTTTGTAATAGGAGTGTTCACCTTCTGCCAAAAAATATATAATTTTATTTTGTATATAAGGGATCCCCAGAAAGTGTTTGGCTTCAGTCTCAAATAATAGTTTGAGATTTGTCTTTTGATCAATCTCAGAAGTGTTAGGAGGTTGGCATATCCTAGAGATGCAATAAGTGCATTGTCTATAATCATGAGTTTTTTTCAGAGCCCAAACCAGAATATTAGAGTTTAGACAAGAAATTTCACCTCAAAAACTTCACTTGTTTGGAAGGTTCTCAAAGCACAGGGCTGTTATACTCATGAATGGATTCATTACTTAATGGATGTGATCTCTGCCTTAAGATGTGTGACAGGATGTGGCGTGAAAAAATGGATTTTAATTTATGCTTTCCTTGCATCCCATAAGTTCTGACAAGTTGTGCTTGAACTTCCATTGAGTTCTAGATATTGTTTAATATCTTGTTTAATTTCATCTGTAACCTATTGATTGTTGTGCAGGGTGCTGTTTACTTTTCATGTATTTATGGGGATTTTGTGGTTTCTTTCGTCTTTATTTCCAGTTTCATTGCATTGTGGTCAGATAATATGCATGGAATAATTTCTGTTTTCTTGCATATACTTAAACATGACCTATGGATTAGAATGTGGTCTATTTTACAAAATGTCCCATGTGCAGCTGAAAAAAATGGGTATGCAACAGTGGTTTGGTGGAACATTCTGTATCTATCCATGAAGTCCATTCGTTCCAAGTTCTGGCTCAGTTCTGCTACGTTGCTAATTCTTTGTCTGCTTGACCTATCTTTTTGGGATAGGGGGGTGTTAAGGTCTCCTGTTAAGATTGTGGTATTGGATATTAGATTCTTCATGTCCATTAAGATTTGTCTTATATAGTTCGGTGTTCCTGTGTTTGGTGTCTACCTATTTATGAGTGTTACTTCTTCCTCTTGAATTTTTCACCTAATCAGTATGTAGAGGTCTTATTTACATTGTTAGATCATTCTTGGATTGAAGTTCAGACTGTCTTTGAACAGGATTGCTACCTCTATTTTCTTCTGAGGTTCTGGGGCATATAGTATTGTTTTCCATTCTTTGACTTTCAACCTATGAATTTCTTTATGAGTTAAGTGTATTTCTTATATATAGCATATCACTGGATTTTGCTTCTTAATCCACTGTGCCATTCTATTTCTTTTAATTGGTGAGTTGAGTCTATTTACATTGATGGTTATAATTGAGATGTGTTGACTTACAATTGACATGTTATGTTGGGAAGGATTTTGTTTTGCCTGGCTCAGGAAACCTCAAGGGAAGATTGAACTGGGGATTTAGCCTTGATCCCTTGTGCCTGACTGGGTTTGACAAAGTAGATGCTGAAAGAACTTTGGTAACCTGCAAGCCCCCTACCTGCGGGTTGTACATTCCTTTTTCTCTTGTGTTTAATTGTTTTCCCTATTGGCTGTGTTCTTTCAGTCCTCATTCATGGAGTTCTGGTGATTGTGGTCCCTCTCTAGAATATCTTTTAGTAATCTATGTAGGTTGACTTTGTCATCATGAAATCTTTTAGTTGTTCCTTGTCATGGAAGTATTTCAGTTCTCCATCAAACTTGAAAGAGAGGTTTTCAGGGTATGGCAGTCTGGGCTGAAATTTTTTTTTCTTGGAGAACTTGAAGTACCTTACTCCATGCTCTTCTTGACCTGATGCTTTGTGAAGAGAAATCTGCTGTTCTTTTGATGAATTTTCCTTTAAATGTGATCATCTGTTTCTTTTCTCTAGCAGATTTTAGGGTATTATTGTGCTAGATTTGTATGATCTTGACTATTAAATGTCTGGGTGCATTTTCAATTGGATTGATGTTATTTGGAGTTCTATATGCTTCAGTTACTGAATATCAGATTGTTGCCCTTTATTTGGGACATTTTCTTCTTTTACTTCTGCCCATATTATTTTTATATCATTTGTATTGATTCCTTCCTTCTGATTGATGCCTATTAGTCTCACATTGTTCATCTTTGCATCATCTTGCAGATGTCTTTGCTTACCTTCTTACTAGCTGAAATAGTGTGCTCAAGATCTGAAACTGTCTTCACTTTCATTCAAATGGTTTTTCCATCTTTGATTGATGTTTTAATTTCCTATATATCACTTTCAATCTGCTTCATGCATTCTATTTCTTCCTATATTGCTCATTCTAGAATTCCATCATTTTTCTATTCTCTATTTTTTATCCGTGTCTTCTTTAGAATCACTTATTCTTTCATTATGGTTATAATTACTTTTTGTACTTCAGAAATTATTTCTGATCTGAGTTCCTCTATACCTTTATGCAGTTTATTCAGAGATTATTAATTCAGAGATTTTAGTTTTCTCCTATGCTGGTGTCTCCTGCATTTGTTCTGGGTGGGCTAGGGGCCTGAGAATGCATTTTCCTCCTTTCTTTGTCATTTTATATAGCTCTGTCCTCTGATCTTTGTTGTGGAGCTTTGGTGCAGTCATAACCTTAATAACTACCAAATTCTTACACAAGAGAGATTATATAGTTAAGGCAGTTACAATTTTGTATTTACAGAACTACAATTAGGAACACTAATAATGAGTGGTGATATTTGAAAGTTTACAAATTTTTTTAACTAATGGGTTTGTATTTTAAACAGCAACTGCAAACATTATGTCTGTGTAGGTAAGCAGATATTAAATTTCATTTGTATTTAAGTTAGTTCCCCTAATTTCTGTTATGATCACCTCCCCTTGATGTCCCTGTAGTTTTCTAGGCAGACTAGTTCACCCCAGTTACATGTTTCCCCCTCTTTCAATCAAACGAGAAAGAGAGAGTGATCTGGGTCTAGCAAAGTTTCTCAGCTCAGTGGGTCTAGATCTACCAAGTTTGAACTTGTCCAAATGTGTCTGGCTGCTGTGGTCAGCTTTTTCCTGCTGGAGCCCATGGAAGTGAACCCACTGTATTCCTGTGGCAAGATGTTCTGCTCCTGGATTAGCTAGGTGGTTCTGGCCCTTAATCTCTCAGCAGGGACTTCAGCCTCAGAGTTTCACACCCTGCCTGTCTGATGGCGGAGGTTCCTGTGAGTATGCAAAAGGTCTCACACACATGCCAGGCCTAGGTTCTGGCTGGAATGGTCTGACAGGTATGGCGGAAGGTCTTACACTACACCTTTAATTCTTGATGTGACAGGTGTCAGATATTTTGCTCTAGTAACTGGAAAGATACAGATCTACTTCTTTGCTTGCAACTTATCCATTTAATGGAAGCTTTATTATTTGCTGACATGCAGTGTTTTACACTATTCTTTTACCATTCTTTTTATTAATAGAAAATCAGTACTAATATATTTTGTTTCTTCCTTTATTTTAATAAATTGAGATATTTCCTTTTTGTGGTCAATTATTGATTTTATATTTTTAATTTTTCTCAAAGTTTAAATTAAATTTTGATGTTTGTAGTGATCTCCACTTTCTTAATTTATGCTTTAATTTTCATTATGTTTTTGTCTCTTTTTATTGAGTGTGATTTGATTATTTATTTATTTTTTAATATATTTGGTACAGAGTCTCACTATACAGCTTGGCTCATAGTGATCCTATCAGCCTCCATTCCTCTAGCACTGGGATTATAGGTGTGGGCCACCAGGCCCAGCATGCCCAGGGGCAGGGCTAACACAGCATGTGGGACAGGGATCAAACCCAGGCTCCCGCACTTGCCAAAGCAGCCACTAAATCCCTTGAGCTGTCTCATCATCCCTTAACTATTGACTTTTTCAGTGTGTAGAAAGCATGTTTACATACGTTGCCCATGTAAGGGACTTGTGTCTCATTTTGTTATTTACTATTTTTCATGTTGGCTTTACCTCCAAAATCTTTTTCAAAACTACACCGATGGTCTATGATATGACTTGGGTATCTATATTCTTAGTTGATTCTATAATGATTAAGAAGTAAGATAGTTTTAAAAATGCTTAACAAGGAAGCAAGATTACTTTATGTAATCAATTAAATTTATTTATTTATTTATTTATTTATTTATTTATTTATTCTGGTGGTACCAGGGATTCAACTCAGCACTTGCCAGACAAGCATTTATTTCACTGAGATGTCTCTCCCACCCCTAATTTGTTTATTTTTGAGGTGGGGTCATACAGTGTAGTTTGTCTTTGCTTTGAATTCACCATGTAACCATCCACTCTTTGAACATTCAGCAGTCCTGCGTTATCAGCCTTGGAGTTTTAGGAATACAGATGCGTGACATCAAAGGAAGCTTGCATGAATTTTAATTGCCATCTATTTGTTCATTTTCTAATTCTCCATGCTACTAATTTCTGATTTATTGTAATGTATTCATAAAATATTTTTGTAGAGTTTAAATGTGTTCAAACTTGTCAAGATGTTTTTTGTGGCCTATTAACCGACATATCTTAGGCAATGAGACACACAAACTTGAGAAAATATTTCTGATTTTTATTGGCAGAGACTTCGACCCCTGTCTATTAAGTCTGTGCATGGTTTACATATTTTTCACTTACTCATTTCTTGATGTTCTGTACAGACTTTTAAGAATCCAATAAATAGACAGAAAGGGCCTCTTTTCTTTCTCTGTACATAGTACAGAGTCTTCAGGGTCTTAGTAGGTAGATTAGATTCATAGTGATTCTCTAGGATTACAGGTACATGCCACCAAGCCCAGTCTCAATCGCTGACTCAGAGTGCCCTGGGACTGGGGCCACCAGGATATGCCGGAGATTGAAATGCAGCCTCTGCAATGTCTTAGCAGGCACTTTACTCCCTTGAGCTATCTGACTGGCCCTAAAATGACTCTTTATTTCCAACAACAGTCTTGTATTTTTCTTCTGTGTCTAATGAATTTATACTATATCAATTTACTGTCACTGTTTTCTTGACATATTTTCTTTTGAATCTAATTGAACATTTAATATGTCTTTACTAAAGAGAAAAGAAAAATTAAGACCCCCACCACTACCACCAAACTTGAAGAGCCAGTCCAAAGCTTGTCATCTGGGGTGAATATACACTTCTCAGATAGTACTAATGGCAAATGAATGTGTGAGAAAAATGTTCAACAGCACTGGTCAGTAAGAGAAGCAAATTAAAACAGTGCTGAGATTTCTACCCCAGAAAGAATGGCTATTATCAAGAAATAACCAAACATTATGAGCAGGGATGTGAGAAAAAAAAGGGGCCTCTTCTTCATTGTTGGTGGGAATGTAAACTGTTGAAACCACTATGGAAATCAGCTTGGGGAATTCCTCAGAAAAACTAAAAGTAGAGGTTCCACTTAACCTAGCTATTTCCCTACTTAGTATCTTCCCAAAAGAACTATAAGCATCACACTGCAATGCCAATTGCCCAGTCATGTTTATAGCAGCTCACTTTATAATAGCTAAATCTTAGAAACAGCCCAAATGCCCATCAACTAATGATGGATAAAGGAGATATGTTTCTTTTCTATATGTTGGAGTGCTATTCTGCCCTAAAATGGATAAACTTGAGACATTTCTAGGTGAATGGAAGCACCTTGAGACCATATTGTTAAGTGAAATAAATGGCACACACGCATGTAAACATCCCATTGTTTCTCTGGTGTGTGAATCTGAAAGTGTAAATGAGAACCAAAATATGTAATACATATTGGGAAATAAGAAAATGTTTGAATGAAAAGAGGCACTGGGAAGGGAGAACAGGGGAAGGAAAAAATGAGAAAGACAGAGAAAATGAAGCAAAGCACTTATAAATATGGAAAAATGAGACTGAAAGAAGGGGAGGGGAAAAATCAAGATAAATCATGCATAGGCTCAAATTCTTTATGATGAAGGTGATCAGTACGTATATCTAAATTTATCAATCAATGTAATTGAAATATACAAACATAAATAATAAAAAATAAAATATAGAGCCAGTGAGATAGCTTAGCAGACTAAATGCCTGCTTAGGCAAGCGCAGGGACCAGGGGCCCGGCAGTGTAGGTCTGTAATCTCAGCTCTGGGGTGGCTGAAAACAGGAGGATCACTATGAGTTCAACCTGCACAGTGAGACTCTGTACAAACAAACAAACAAACAAACAAATAAATAAAACATAAGAACATATAGCTGTCTTTCTTTTTATTATTCATTCAAATAAATTTCTACCACTCTTTAGATTATTTAATCTATATGTTTTAGTCTTATTATTGATAGAATGGGTGTAAATGAGACAATGTACTTTATCATTTCTATATTTTTCATTTTTTTAGTCCTCATATTGCTTGATTACTACTTTCTTTACATTAAGTTAAAATTATCTGGTGTGATTATTTACAATGATGTAATCCTTTGCTACTTTTTTATTTTACCATGTACCTTTAAATTTGTGTGTGTATGTGTGTGTGTGTGCTTTAGTACAGGGTCTACAGAGTCTCACTATGTAAATCAGACTCATAGTGATGCACCTGTGTTCAGCCCCCCAAGAACTGGAATTATAGATGCACACCACCACACCCAGTCTCAATCATCATCTCAGCTCACCCCACAAGTTGGGCCAGCATGGCAGGGCAGGGATCGAACCCTGGTACTGCATCTGCCTAAACAGGCACTTTAACTTGCTCCACTATTTGGCTGTCCCTACCTTTTATTTTTGTTTTAGAAAAATGATGTCATATTTATTGCAATTTCACTTCAATTATACAGGAATGCTATTCTCATATAGCTCTAGAAATTCTATTCCTTTTTGCACAATTATAGTTAGACATTTTACATCTCTGTGTGTTATAGCCAGATATTAGCATTATTGTATTACGCCTTTTATTGTATTATTTTTGTTGCTTGTAATCATACCCAGGGTCTTGTGTATGCTGGAAAAATATTTTTAGTGAGTACCACTGGCTCCTCTTCATCCTATATCATTTAAAGAAGGAGAAAAATGAAAAGAAGGAATAAATTCACACTATTTGCAATACATATTTTAAATGATGTTTCTGGTCCTTTTTATTTATTCTTACGGGCAAAAGTTATCTATCACTGTCATTTCTTTATTACAACTGAATTTACTCATTTATAATCATATTTATTAGAGCTGGGGAGATAGCTCAGAAATTTAAGTGCCTGCCTGGCAATTGCAAGGTCCTGAGTTCAATCCCCCATGCCAAAACATAAATAAGCGAATAAAAACAATCATACTTACTCACTTTACCAGTATTATTTGTTGTGTCATATATATTTATGTTTTCTTCAAGATTACTTCATGGAGGCCAGGGAGATGGCTCAGTGGAATAAGTGCTTTCTTTCAAGGGCCTGAGTTCAATCCCCAGTTCAAAAAAAAAAAAAAAAAAAAAAGATTACTTCATGGCTGTAAAAGATTATTTAGTATTTCTACTAATAATGTCTGGCTAGGTATTAAGTGTCCTAGATTTTATTTATGTTTGTTTTATCCGCCTTGTTTTTTGACAGATAATTTTGCTATTAATAGCCTTTTTGATTCATTGTCCTATACCAAGTGTATATTAAGTCTCTTGTACTACATCATAATTTAATTAAATTTGATCTTCTTTTACTTCAGCAATGCACACCACCAACTTATTAAATTGATGACACAGACTAATTTGACCAACTGGGAAGGAGCCACTACTCTAACCTTACTAGAAATATATTTATGCATCACAGTATGAATAACAATCTTATTATAATCCAGGAACTTTCTAACTGTGCAATTTCTAGGGGCTCTATTATTTTAGGGGATGTCAAATTATCTGGCATTTATTCCAACTAATAAGATATGCACCATCTCTTGAGCTTGTTTTTTTTAGAGGCAATATATTCTTCACTTTGCTTTATTTCTCAGGTCTGCTTACTCAAAGACTGGAAAAACAATAGCTGAAGTAGCTTCTAGTTCAGAAGGGAGCCCTTTAACCAGACTGGATTGCTAAATAGGCCTCTTTGCTATTTGGTCATAAACAGATCCCATCTTTAAGTGTCAATAGTGGGCAGAAATAATATTTGCTAGGCCTACACAAGTAAATTACAGTACAGATCTTTATAAGAACTCTGACATCTTCCATGAACAGCTAAAGACATCCCTTTGCCTGCTACTAGGCCTTAGTAAAAACCACACACTTAATTATGGGCTAACAAGCTGCTGTAATATTGGGCAAAAATTATTACCTGCACCACCATATATAAATTAAGGCACACAGAGCAGTGGAAGACAACCTGGGCAAGTCTCCTTGAAAGATGAGCAATTGTTTCCATTTTGGCCATGCCTGACCCTGTTTCCAAGTATTTGTATGTACGGAGCTGGCTAGCACTTTTCCTTATCCCTTCAATTGGCATACATATTGTTGGAGCTGATGTGTTGTGGTAGTGTATGAAGGTACTAGACATGTTTCCCCACAGCCCTCTCCCTCTGTTGGTCGCTAGTGTGCCAGGTTGAGATGGGATGAAGAGCCAGTGACTCAAGCAAGAGGCTCTGTCTTCCTGGGGCTTGAAAGATTACACATCAGAGATGGAGTACCAGACCCAAAAAATTAGATCGTATCTCAACTGTGTCATGCAGATTATTCTGTATATCCTTCTCTCTGCATACAGCAAAGGCAAATGCAGACCTCTTCCCTAGCCCAGGTCGCAGCACTCACCTACTTCCTGCCATTCTCAATTACTCATCCTCAAGACACTGCTTTCTTCATGAATGAATAAATTCCATGTTTGGCCCTCATTCAAGGCCTTTGTTTTGGCCATGGCTAAACGTAAGAGCTCTTTATTCCCCATACCTACAAATATCTCTTGGTGTATTTATTCTTACTATGGGCTGCTCTGGAAGTGATAGATTATAATTAATTTGATGGGATTCCAATAACTTGTTCACAGATTTACAAATATAAACTTTCTGAACTGAGACATGGACGAGGAAGGGTTCTTTATACACAGCAACACAATAGCATCAAGTAGAAATGACTTCGCCATCTTCCTCGATCCCGCCCAAGCCCGCCCAGCCCCAGAGACCACATGAGACTCCAGTAGCCTCCTGGATCCTGCCCCAAGCTCTTCCAGTGAGTGGGAATTTGCACAACTAACCAGGCTGCCCAGATCAGTGAGTGTGTGGTGAGGCTGAGGGAGAGCCATTGGTTTCTTCCCACATGCGCTACCCGGATCCCCGACCCAAAACCTCCAAGCTAGTGGACGGCCTGAAATCTCAGAATGCACTCACCAGCACCTCCCTGGATCCCCTGCCCTAAAGCCCGCTAAGTGAGTGGGAATTTCCCAGACTCACTGGGCATCAAAGTTCAGTGAGTGTAGAACTCCAGGCCTGCCATTCTGGAGAGACATTTCCCAAGGATTCCTTGGCCTGATGAGAGTTCCAGGCCCACCGCGCCAGGGGAATATTTTCCAGCAATTGCCAGTCCCACACCATGACCCCAGACCCAGTGCAGGTCGGACTGGAATGAGAACTTTAAGCCTGCCACGCAAGAGGGACATTTCTCAGAGATCCTGGTCCCCCACGGTCCGAAACCCAGAGCAGCCTGGCCTGTGAGTGAGGGCTCCAGGCATGCTGCAGAGGACAGACCTTTCCCAGCCTTCTTGGATTCTGTCCTATAGACCCAGACACAGCACAGGCTGGCTGACCCAGTGCAGCCTACTCTGTGAATAAGATCATCCACTATCCTTTTGCGAACCCAGAAGACCCTCCAAAGCCCAGGCTCACTCATCTAGAGAGTGACCTGCCTGACACAGGAGGGCTGACTCCGGCAACTTTACGGATCCACGCCCCAAAGCCAGCCAAGACAGTGGGAATTTTCATTACATGCTCTGCATTCCAGTTCAGTTTGAGCTCGCCTGAACAGGGAACCAACAGAGGGGAACCACAGGAGCTGCACCAAAAAGGAACTGAACACAACAGCTATAACAAGGCCAGGCATACCTGGATAATCTCAAACTTAATAGACTGCCACCTGAATCTCATAACAAGCTAAGGTTATAGCTGAACCAAAGCTCTATACCAAAGGTCAAAGGTCAGTGCTATACAAAATGACAAAGAGAAGGGGAAAAACGCAACCCCAGACCTCAAGTCCACCAGTAGGGGAAGAGGACATTAGCTCAGCTGCAATGAATGAATTAACAGATACAGCAGCAAAGAAACAACAGCAGAGAGGTATAGAGGGAAAAAAAATGAGAAGTAATTCCCCAAATTAAAAAAAGAAACATCTGAATACATAGTATCTGAAATAAAAAATGAATTCCAGAAACATTGGGTAGAAAAACTATGCTCAACCAGAACAAGTGCAGAGAGCACTATTGCAGATGATACATATGAATTAACAGCATCTGAAGCAAAGAAACAACAGCAGAAAGATCATGAGGAACTCAAAGCAGAAATAAGTTCTGAAATCAAAAAAGAACTTTTTGGAGTCATACGATCTGAAATTGCGAAAAAAGTCCAGAAATACACAGAGGAAATCCAACTTGGAAGAAACACAGCAGAAAAAGAATTAATAACTACCTCTAAAGAAGACATGGATAAAAAAATTGAGGAGATCAGAAATATGATGGATTCCTTGAATGAGCAATACAGAAAAGAAATAGAACACATGAAACACAGTCAAAGATATATAAAAGAACTAAAACTAACAATCACGAGTCTACAAAACTGAGTGAAAGCGAAGACAGAGTTTCAGATCTTGAAAATGCCGGAGCAGCTAGTGAAAAGGTAAGAAAGGATCTCTTAAAAACAACGAGAATGCAGGAAAAAATAATCCATCACCTGCAGGATGACGCCAGAATGAATAATGTGAGAATAATTGGTATCAACGAAAATGCAGGAGTCAATACAAATGACATAAAAAGAATTTGGGGAGAAATAATTGCAGAAAACCTCCCAAATATGAGGAAACAATCCAACATTCAGGTCACCAAAGCATACAGAACACCAAATAACTTCAACCCAAGCAGAAACACACCGAGACATATAATAGTTAAGATCGCAGAAATCCAACACAAAAATAATATACTGAAAGCTGCGAGAGAGAAGAAGGAAAACCCATCAGAATTACAGCCGACTTCTCTACACAAACAATGAAGGCAAGAAGAGCATGGAACAGAGTTCTTCAAGTCCTACACGAAAACAAATTCTAGCCCAGACTACTATACCCTGCAAAACTCTCTTTCAATTTTGATGGAGAAGTGAAATACTTCCACGACAAAGAACAATTAAAGAATTTCATGATGACAAAGCCATCCCTTCACAGGCTGCTGAAGGAGGTTCTAGAGAGAGGCCACAACGACCAGAACTCCATGAAAGAGAATGGAAGGAACCCACTAAACCGGACAGTCAATTAAACACAGGTTACAAAGGCGTGAACAACACCAGCTAAATATCATGACAAACATAAGTCAGCACATTTCATTATAACCATAAATGCAAACGGACTCAATTCTCCAATTAAGAGAAATAGACTGGCACAGTGGATTAGGAAACAAAATCCAACAATATGCTGTATACAAGAAACACACTTAACACAAAAGGACATTCATAGGCTCAAAGTCAAAGGATGGAAAACAATGCCCCAGCACCTCAGAAAAAAGCAAGAGTAGCAATTCTGTTCTCAGACAGTCTCAACTTCAAACCAAGAATGATCAAACGACACATAGAAGGCCTTTATATGTTGATCAGGGGAAAAATTCAAGAGCAACAAGTAATACTTATAAATATCTATGCACCAAACACAGGAGCACTCAACTATGGAAGACAAATCTTAATGCACATGAAAAACTAAATGTTAAGAACACAATCTTAACAGGAAACCTCAACACAACCTTATCTCAAAAAGATAGATCAACTAGACAAAAAATTAGCAAGAAAGAAGCAGAACTGAACCAGAGCTTGGAACAAATGGAACTGGTGGACATATAGAGTGTTCCACCCAACCAGAGCTGAATACACATCTTTTTTCAGCTGCAACAGGTCATTTTCCAAAATAGACCACATATTAGTCTACAGATCATACCTAAGAATATGCAAGAAAGTAGAAATTATCCCATAAATATTATCTGACCATAGTGCAATGAAACTGGAAATAAATGCAAAAGAAAACAGAAGAACCCACTAAATTCATGGAAACTAAACAACACCCTACTCAGCAATCAAAGGGTCGCAGAAGAAATTAAACAAGAAATTCAACTATATCTACAATTCAATGAAAATTCAATTACAAGTTACCAAAACTTATGGGATGCAATGAAAGCAGTTCTTAGAGGGAAAATCATAGCTATGAACTCACACATTAGGAATACAGAAGGGAAACAAATTAGCACTCTAATGTTGCACCTCTGACAAGTAGAAAAAGATGAGCAAACAAAACCCAGAGACCAAAGACAGGAAGAAATCATAAGGATTAGAGCAGAAATTAATTCAATTGAGATGAAGAAAACAGTTTAAAGAATCCACAAATCAAAACGTTGGTTCCTTGAACAATTAAATAAACTTGATAAGTCTCTAGCCAACCTCATCAAAAAGAGGCAAAAGAAAATTCAAGTACAAGTGATAAGAAATGAAAAGGGTGAAATCACCACAGACCCCCAGAAATTAAGAAGAATATCAATAGTTACTTCGAGAATCTTTACAGTCACCGAATAGAAGACACAGAAGAAATAGACAGATTCCTGAAAAACTAAATCAAGAAGATATACCAACTCCCAATAAGCCAATAACAGCCAACGAAATAGTAAACGCAATAAAAAGTTGACCGACAAAGTTGAAAAGGAAACAGTCCTCCCAAAATCATTTCTGGAGGCAAGTATAATACTGATTCCAAAACCAGTGAAAGACACAACCAAAAAGGAGAACTACAGGTCAATCTCACTCATGAATATAGATGCAAAAATACTCAAAAAAATCCTGGCAAATAGAATAAGGCATATATTCAAGAAGATCATGCACCATGACCAGGTGGGATTCATCTCAGGGATGCAAGGATGGCTCAATATTTGAAAATGTATACATGTAGTACACTATATTAATAGACTGAAATCTGAAAACCACATGATCATCTCAATTGATGCAGAGAAAGACTTTGACAAAGTCCAATACTCATTCATGTGCAAGGTCCTACAGAAATTGGAATAGATGGACTCTCTTAACTTGATAAAAGCCATCTATGACAACCCAAAATTTCATACAGTCCTAAATGGGGAAAACTGAAATTTCTTACTCTTAAATCAGGTACAAGACAAGGATGTCCTCTATCACCCCTCCTGTTCAATAAAGATTTGAAATTTTCAGCAACAGTCATTAGAACAGAGGGAGAAATAAAGGGAATAAGAATAGGTAAATAAGAAGTTAAATTATCACTATTTTCAGATGACATGATACTTTACTTGGAAGACCCCAAAAATTCCTCCACAAACTACTAGAACCAATCTGGAAATTCAGTAGCATAGTGGGATACAAAGTCAATACACAAAAGTCAATAGCATTCCTCTACACAGATATCAAGCACACTGAAAGGGAAACAATAGAGACAATACCATTTACAATAGCACCACAGAAAATGAAATACCTTGGAATTCACTTAACAAAGGTAGTCAAAGACCTTTTCATGGAAAATTACAACACCCTAAAAAAGAGATTATAGAGGATTTCAGAAAATGGAATTATATTTCATGATCCTGGATAGGAAGAACTAACATCGTGATGATGGCCATATTCCCAAAATTGTTGTACAAATTTAATGCAATCCCTATCAAACTGCCACCAACATACCTCTCAGACATACAGAAATTATTCTGAAAATTTATTTGGAACCACAAACGATTTGGAATAGCAAAGTCAGTCTTGGCCAATAAAGACAAGGCAGGAGGCATCACAATTCCTGATTTGAAATTATACTACAAAGCCACTGTTATAAAATCAACATGGTATTGGCAAAAAAATAGACGTGAGGATCAGTGGAATAGATTAGAAGATGCAGAGACATCTATAATCACACTCAGCCATCTGATCTTCGACAAAGTGGCTAAACAAGCTCACTGAAAGAAAGATAGCCACTTTAACAAATGGTGCTGGAAAGCATGGCTTTCTACATGATAAAAACTAAAAAAACCCAGCCCTCTCACTATGCACTAAGTTAAAGTCAAAATGAATTAAAGATCTAAATATTAAAACAGAAACACTCAATCTCTGGAAGAGAAAGTAGGAAGAATTCTTGAAGACATAGGGGTAGGTAAAGAGTTCATGAACAAATATTCACACGGGAAGCACTTGAAAGAATCAAAACCTGGGATCAACTCTTCTTAAGGAGCTTCTGCATGTCAAAAGAAATTGTCAAGAGTGAAAAGACAACCCACAAATTTTGAAAAAGTGCTAACTAATAAGCAATCAGACAGAGGTCTGCTGTCTAGAATACATAAAGAACTAAGATATAACAGGGCCCTCAAATTTAAAGACCCAATTCAGAAATGGGCATCTGAGATGAATACATACTTCTCAGAGGACGAAATTAAAGAAGTGAATAAATATATGAAAAAATGCTCCACATCACTAGTCTTCCGTGAAATACAAATAAAAACAACACTGAGATACCATCTCACTACAGAAAGAATGGCTATCATAAGGAAATCAACAAACAACAAATGTTGTGGAGGTTTTGGGGAAAAGAGAACACTTCTCCACAGCTGGTGGGAATGTAGACTGGTACAAACATTGTGGAGGTCAGTGTGGAGACTCCTCAAAAGAGTAGAACTAGAAATCCCATTCAAGCCAACTACCTTTCTACTGGGAATTTTCCCAGAGGAACTGAAAACATTGTATCATAGTGATATATGTGTACCTATGTTTATAGCAGCACAATGTGTGATAGCAAAATCTTGGAAACAACCAAGATGTCCATCACGTGAGGAATGGTTGAAAAAGATGTGGTATTTCTATATAATGGAGTATTATTCAGCTATTAAGAATGATAAGCTTGAAGCATTTATACTGAAGTGGATGCCACTTGAACATACACTCATAAGTGAAATAAACCAGATACACATGTGCAAATAACGTATAGTCTCCCTAGTATAAATGAAAAGCAGAAATACAAATGGAAACGTGCCACTACAACTACAAACAATTGAGTCAGATAAGGCAAAGTCAATGGCATATGCTGCAGGATACTAATCAGCTTTTCTTCTGGATGGTTAACAACCTAAGTTCACAGATCAAAATTGGAGAAATAGAAGAGCCCCAAGGCCAGCCAACATTTGGCCCTAGCCTTTCAAGGTCAGCGAAAACTCAGGGCATTGGAGAACCTGTACAGCAACATCAGGAATTTCAGTTGAGCTCCAAATTTTCTGAACAAGGAGATTATGGAACCACAGAAGAAAGAGACTGATGATGTATAGTGTGCCTGGGGACAGTCACATGGAAAGAAAACTTTCTCTCACACTCTCACAGAGAGCAAACTGCTCAAGCATTGGCTGTGACTCATCCACATGGATGACACAGACAAAAATCTACAGAATAAGGTACAGGATTACAAGTCAAACCCTGAGGGGACTTCACTGACCTCATAAGAAACAAAAAGTGTATGTGTTGGTATATGGGTCTTGCTCCATCTAGGTCTTGACAATCCAGCAGAAAAGTATAGAAATGTGATATACACCACAGGGCCATAATAATAAGTTGAGATGTAAATGGCAATGGTTCTTCGGATAAATCAGTATTGTGGAATGCCGAACTCTGTTGGATTGTGACGTGGAGTTCAGGCACCTAAATTAGTTGAATGACAATGGAGTGCCCATCTTTGGCAGGTGTAGTCAAAGGAAGGGGTATAAAAGGAAGAATCATGATGTGTGTGTGTGTATGGGCAGTACAGTTGGGATAGATAACACCGTGCTTCTACATAATTCTATGAGAGGCAAGATTTGCACTAATGGTGGTTGGACAGGATATTATGTCAGCTTCTAGTACTATGGACAACCACTAGGAAAATAACAAGTTAGAAAGTATTAATTATTGAATCTTTGATATAATTCAGGTATAAAAAATAAGATACACAATCAGCTACACTCTCTTAATTTACTGATAAGAGACATAAGGTATAATAATGTCTGTAAGCATAATATCATGTATGCACCTTCTCTGATACCAAAACGTTATGAAAACAGTTTGCAATGTATTAATTTGTGAAATCCATCTTGTCAAGTTATCTTAAAACTGTCTCATTGATATTTGTACTTCAATAAAACACAAATAAAAATAAAAACAAAATAAATTCTCAAATAACTAAATATGTAAATAAAATAATTAAAAAATAAAAGGATTAAGAGGTTTAACGTGATAGCTCAGCACTCTGAGTGCCTGCCTGGCAAGTGAAAGGACCCAGGTTCAATCCCTGGTACCACATGCCATGCTGGCCCAGAACCCGGAATGCACTTTGCCCCAGCCACTGAAAATTGGCACGATGGTGAATGCCTGTCATCGCAGTGCTGGGGAGGCTAGGCCAGAGGCTCACTATTAATCTGAGCTTCATAGACAAACCCTGTACCACATAAATAAATAATGATTTTCAGAAAGGACAATAAAAATAATGCATTAACTCTTCTTATAACCATAAAGCTATTTAGAAGAGACAGAGTAGAAATGATAGCTTCCAAAGAATGACAGAATTTGTTTTTTTAATGATAAAAGTAAATTCTGAGCATTTCAGTTAAATGAGCACTCCTCATAGTCTACCTGCATGCACTGGAGGCTGGATCTCATCCCTTCAACAGGCTTTGGCTCTTGAGATACTCAGTGGAATAACAAAACAATTACAAAGAAAAAAACCAAATGAACTATTTTTCTTTTTTAGACAAAATTACTCAGCCCCCCACACAAGTTCCATGCTAAACAATTCAGCTGGCAGTAGGGATGCAGGGTGACATGGTATGCTTGCTCCTTCTAGGAAAATGAAGTTAGAGCTTTTGGAGCACAAAGCAAAAGACCTTTGGCTATTGAAATATTTTGTACAGGAGTAAAACCTTCCATTGTGTGGTTAAATCAATGAAGCTTACCTTCTCGGGCCGGATGCCCTTTGTCTGCGGCATGCTCTGTAGGTCTCTGTCTTCATGTTTGGTTCAGGTAGCCCAGTCCTGAGGGGAGTGACTCAAGGGAAGATTATGCTGAGTATTGCACTGAGATGACTGTGCGGATATTGGTTTCATGGTCTTTGACACTTTCTAAGATCAGTGATGGCCTGACACACTCAACTCAGTCTCATGCTGCACTGGCTCTCCCCCTGGGCCCACTAATCCAGCTATCAATTTGAGGCCTAGTGGCACACACCTGTAATCGCAGTGCTGGGGAAGCTGAAAACAGGAGGATCACTATGAGTCCAAGTTGCATATTGAGACCCTGTACCAAATACATAAGAAGTAAATAAATATATTTTGGAAACTGATTCCAATCACAAATTGTGTCATCTCTCATAGAAGGTACCTAAAGAGAGTCACCTAGAGAGAAAACGTTCTCTCAGACTTTCACAGAGAGCAAATTGGTCAAGCAATGGCTGTGACTCATCCATATGGTTGACACTGACAAAGGATCTGCAAACTGTGGTACAGTGTTACAGGATAAATCCTGAGGGTACTTGACTGACATTATTAGATACAAAAGTTACCTTTCTTGTTATATAAGTCTTCCTTTATCTTGGTCTTAATCATCCAGCAGAAAAGTATAAAAATGAGATGTTAATAAGCTGAGCTGTGAAAGGCTCAAGTTAACAACTTCTGTGGATAACCCACTACTATTGTAGACTGCTGGACTGTGTTAGACTGTTTTATTGAGTTCATGCACTTATAGTATCTAGATGCCAATGGAGTGCTCATCTCTGATAGGACTAAACAATAAAAAGGGGCTACAAAGGAAAGACCATTTTGTATCTGTATATACAGAATGGTTAGGAGAGATATACAGCTACTTTCACTTAATTCAATGAGTAGAAAGATTTCTACTAATAGTGTTTGGACAGAATATTCTGTCTGTATCTTGTACTATGGGTAACCACTAAGAAGATAACAATGTACAATGTATTAATTATTGAAACTGTCCTATTAATCAGTTTTGAAACTGTCTTATTACTATGTGTTTTTCAATAAAATAAAATAAAAAGTGTCAAAAAAAAAAGGTGGAAATGGTGCAAATATAGTCACACGTAAGCAGGCACTCATGTCACAATTTAAGTTACATGAAGTGGCTCAAATGGTTGTAGTCCCCACTCCTGATACACTTCTGCTCTCAGCCTGATCGTGTGGCCTCTATGTTAATGAGCTGTATAGTTATGTAAATAATACCTAAGTTAATAAAGTTAAAAATAATAATAGTTTATTTTGCTTAAAGTTTTGGAGATGTCAGTCTATCACCCAGATGTGCCTCCAATTGCCTAAAGTTTTCCATGGTGACCAACATTCTAAGTAGGGCCAGCACCTCTCAATAGGACCAAGTTGCAGAATACATATTTTAACACTTGGTCCTGTGAGAGACCATCAAGATTCAACCTGTACAAGAACTGACAGAAAAGACAATACTCAAGACTTGCTTTCAAGTAAGTGGCCTGTACATGGGCACCTCCAGGTACTGGGAATTTCTGCAGTGGAGGCCTTGACTGGGGTTTCAGTGTTTGGATAGAAAATCTTCCAAGTGAGCAGAACTTCCTACTGTGCATTTGGCTATACACTGTGCTTGTGAGGAATATGACCAGGTGTGTGACTTTGCAACAATTCTGTATCCAGTGGTTTGCATGATGGATGAATTGGAAGGCATATGATTGCAAACTGGCAACAATGAAATTCAGGGAAATGCTATGAGGATAGAGCTTGCTAAAGGAGAAAAGTCAGGAATTCTATCTCAGAAGAGTGGAAGGCTTATCAAAATGTGAAAAAAGCAGAAAAATATCACAGTAATCAAGTGATAGAATGGTCATCTGTAGAAACAAAGGAGGCTTATTACCTAGGGGGCTAATGAACAGTGTAGTCATAGTAATGGGGTTGGAGGTTTTGCATGGACTCAGCAACCACTGCTCTTGAAATAAGGCTCAACTGACTGTGACCATTGCTGAGTGAGAAGTATGCCAGAGGAAGAGATCAATATTGACCCCTGATTCTAGCACACCTTCCTGAAACCAATCAGCTATTTGGTTATGGGTAATTACTTAGGTCCACATCATCCTTATTAAAATACATTGATGGTGCCACAGTGACAGTATGAGGCACATTGAGAGCCTATACCTGGCTAGGATACCAACATATTTTGTGACTCCTACCAGCTTCCTGCTGCATCAAAAGGACTCTGGGAGATCCTGAAGCTACATAAATGATTTTTGGATTTAAGAACTTGGGAAGACTGGACATCCTGCGGGATTCTGGGAAGCTCTGACTTTCCTTAACCCAAGCACACAGGCATAGAGCTTTGCTGGTGCTCATTGAAACTTTTAAGAACTTGGAGGGACTCGGAGTGGCCTGCAGGATGCAGAAGAGCTGTGATCTGTAGGTCCAGGGCAAATGCTTTTCTGGAGCCTCATAAGAGTTTTGCTGTGTAGGAGACTCTTCCAGGTCCTTGTCTCAGTCCAAAAAACCAATATTTGAAATCCCAAACTTACATTATTGGAATCCTATCAAGTTGATTCCAATCTACCACTTTCCATGCAGTGAAAATGAAGACACTAAATTATATTTCTAATCATCAGGGAGTCGAAGGACTCTAAATCCAGCCATGACGTGGCTTTCTGGAACCAAGAGAGCAACCCAGGTCCTCACCCAGTTTTATTCAGTGGAGAAGTGGCTTCAGGAAGATTGACTGAGAATTACGGGAAGAAGGTGACTACTATGAGATGAGCTAGGTGGATGGCCTGAATTTACCTCTGCCATATGCAGAGAGGATATGCAGTAAGAGTAATCTGCATTATATAGTATTTAATGTTTTGGGAAGTCTTGTGCTTCAGCTTTGATGTAGTCTCTCAAGCCCCAGGAAGTCATAGCCTTTATCTCGAGCCTGGATCGCAGCTGGCAGTGTGGAGCATTAGCTCTACCGTCTTGTCTCCACCTGGCTTACATTAAGTAGCAGCAGGTTTACCAGGGAAACACTAATGCCACCTTCAAAGAGTATCACCAGCACCTCAACTAGACCAATACATATTGCTTAAGGCCAATTGAAGGATAAACAGAAGTTCTTCCAAGTCCATACATAATAATATGAAGAAATAGGATCAGGTTCAGTCAAAATGTAGACAGTCACTCTTCTTTTTCTTTATTTTTTCTTCATTTTTTTAAATTTATTTTTTATTTTTGTTTGATTGAAGTACAAATACCAATGAGATAGTTTTAAGATACCTTGACAAGATGGATTTGATAAATTAATACACTGCAAACTGTTTTCATAATGTTTTGGTATCATAGAAGGTGCATACATGATATTATACTTACAGACATTATTACACCGTATGTCTCTTATCAGTAAATAAAGAGAGTGTAGCTCTTTGTGGATCTTATTTTTTATACCTGAATTACATCAAAGATTCAATGATTAATACTTTTCTACCTTGTTATTTTCCCAGTGGTTGTCCATAGTACTAGAAGCTGACATAATATCCTGTCCAACCACCATTAGTGCAAATCTTGCCTCTCATAGAATTGTGTAGAAGCACAGCCTTATCTATCCCAACTGTACTGTCCATACACACACATCATGATTCTTCCTTTCTATACCCCTTCCTTTGTCTACACCTGTCAGAGATGGGCACTCCATCGTCATTCAACTAACTTAGGTGCTTGAACTCAACAACACCATCCAATAGTGTCCAGCATTCCACAACAAAAGTGAGTTATCCGAAGAAGTTTTTGACCATAGACATTTACAGCTCAACTTAATATTATGGCCCCACGATGTATACTTCATTTTTATACTTTTCTGCTGGATGGTTAAGACTTAGATAGAGCAAGACCTATATACCAATACATGTACTTTATGTTTCTTATGAGGTCAGTGAAGTCCCCTCAGGGTTTATCTTGTAGTCCTGTAACTTATTCTGTAGATTCTTTGTCTGTGTCATTCATGTGAATGAGTCACGACCAATGCTTGAGCAGTTTGCTCTCTGTGAGAGCGTGAGAGAAAGTTTTCTCTCCGTGTGACTCTCCCCAGGCACACTATAGAACTTCTATGTCTTTCCTCAGTCACTCTTCTTTCAAGGAGAACTGCTCAGGTGGTCCTCCACATTGGTGGATACTGGACAGTCTGCAAGACTCTGTCTGGGAGGCTCAAAAATACCAAAACACGAGATCAAAAGGCAATCTCAAACCTCTAAGAGCTCATCCAGAACAAACACAGGAGACAAACACAAGAATGTGGAAATTACACAACTGAAATCTCTGAGAATGATATTAACTGAAATAAAGAAACAAGTCCATCAGGCTATAGAAGAAATAAGATCAGAAATAATCTCTCAGGTCCAAACATAAATGACAGGAGTCATGAAAGAAATGAGCAGCATGGATAAAGAATACATAGACAGAAAAATAGAGGAGAATATAAAAATGATGGAAACAATGAACAATACAAGAAAGAATTAGAATGAGTAAATAGATTCAGATACCCAGGGAATTAAGAGCTCCACTGAAATCTGTCAAAACCACTAGAATGAAACTGAAGATAGACTTTCAGACCTACAAGACAGTGGATCAGCTAATGAACATGCAAAGAACGATCGCTTCAACCTAACAAGGAATGAGTAAATGACAATCCAGCAGCTACAAGATGACACAATGATTTATACTCATCAATGAAGCAGTGGGAAACAGTTCAAAAGACATAAAATGAATATTTGCAGAAATAGTAGCAGAGGACCAGGCAGATGGCTCAGTGGAATGAGCCCTTCCCTGGCAAGTGCAAGGGTCTGAGTTCAATCCCCAGTTCCACCAAAAAGAAGAAGAAGAAGAAGAAGAAGAAGAAGAAGAAGAAGAAGAAGAAGAAGAAGAAGAAGAAGAAGAAGAAGAAGAAGAAGAAGAAGAAGAAGAAGAAG
>PVKA01025825.1:0-32508 GCA_004027165.1 Ctenomys sociabilis
TTTTATTAATTTAACATGTACATAGAAATCTTTGTAAGAATGAAGTCCAACAAAATAAAGCATGATGCTTTACGTAATTCTTAGACAACAATAAATTTGTGAAGGAATAATGGGAAAAATGGCTATCTAGACTAAGGTAGTAAAATGCTGGGTGTGGTAGTCCACATCTATAATCCCAGAAAACAAAACAAAATGAAACAAAAACACAAAAAACTGACTAGGACAGTAAAATTCTATGGATGTATGTCTTCTAAGAGACATATGGAGGTGATGGAGGGGTTCATGGAAGACAAGGGCTGTTTTTTCACAGTTTTTTAATTTGTGTTCACTGCAGCCCAACAACAGTCTTTGGTGGTGAGAACTCTTTTCTAGTGTTGGTATGAGGAGGACACTGCTCCTTTGAGGGTCTTTATGACTTGTTGCACAGAGGCAAGGTCAGCCCAAATGGCCCTTCTTCTAGTTGTGTATATTGCTAGATTTAATGACATTATGCCTATTAAGTGGACTGGTTTTGGAGTCTTGAAAGAATCTATAGGCCACTGGGGGTTTTATCTGAGCATCCTCACCACTGTCCAGCTTCCTTGTGTTTAGGGTGTGGTGTAGAGATCTTGCTGTGGATTTTTGTAAAATGTAAGTGAAATATTTTCTAGTCTTTTGGACAGATAACAAACTTAAGTTTTTTATTTTATGTATTTACTACAGGGTCTCACTACACAGATTGGACTCATAGTGACTCTCCTGTTTTCAACCCCCAAGCTCTGGGATAACAGGCCTGTGCCACCACACCTAGTCTCAATCTCCCAGTCTCTATTGCTGTCTCAACGCACTCTGGGGATGGGGCTGGCACAGCATGCCAGGGATCAAACTGCTGTCCTTGCATCTGCCTAAGCAGGTGCTTTAATCCAGTGAGCTATCTGGCCTGCCCCACAAATTTAAGTCTTGATAACGTTTCTGTTACTATAGTTTTCTTTTTATTATCATGTGCAGCCAAAGGTCTGGGAGATGAGCCTGTTTGTTAGTTTTTCCTGCTAGGTTACAAGTGGGTGTGTTGTGAAGAAAGCAACACAGGATTCCAGGGTCCGTGCATGTGAGGTAGTTGTATTGTTTACATTTTCTGTTGTTAATATTTACATTTTAAGGTGAGGAGTTTAGTCCTGCTATGTTCTCATCCTCTCATTTTCCTACTTGGGGTTGTAATCAATAAGTAGGGGATTGACCTGTCCACACCTTGCTAGTGTTCAAAGTATGAGTAAAGACTGTTTAGCTTTGCTGATCTGTTACAATATTTTGTTCTTGAACTTACCCCGTCTGCTTTCTTCTCTTAATTCTTCAAAGGCTGGCAGGCACTGTTAATCTCATTTTTGGTTTCAAGTGTTTTCCTTGAAAGGAAGGACTGGGGTCCCAGCAGGTGTGTGATTTGCAGGGTCACGGCTGGTGGTGGTGTCATCAGAAGCAGTTCTCTGTGACAAACATAGTTCATTTATTTATTAAGTTGTGTAGCTTTTGTCTTTTATTTCTTTATCTTCAGTAATGGTGTTAGTGTTTAGGCACTTCCATTTAGAAAGCATTTCGGAGAAAAGCCCCATGCAGTTTTAATCCTGATGATGCTGATACTTTTGTCTCATATTTAAATAGACTCAAATGGAGTTTGGCCTGGGAGTAGTGGAGTGCAGCAGGAACTTGGCCATATCATAGGTTTACCAAAGCACAATGAAGTTTATTCTTCAAAGATTAAGGTTTTAGTAGTTGTCTTTAGGCCTGGAGGCTTTTTTATTCTTGGCTCTGCAGAGACAGTGCTGGGCAGTCATTCATTCAGCAGATGTTTATTCTGTACTGATGGGCTGTTTGACAGTGGAGGAGGTTTGCAAGAAGGTTAGAATATGGCCTTATGCTATAGCAATTCATTTGTAAGACTGACAAATTCTACAGTGAACAGAACGTGCTCAGGTTGTTGTGAATAGGTATAAGAACCTGCAGCGTGGACATTAGAGCCAAGGCATTTGGCAAGAGGGGAAATGCAAATTGCTTTTGCAGAGGGGATGGAACTTGAACTGGGACCTGAAAGAGGTTTGGAGAAAGGGGAAGAAGATTCTGGTGTGGGTAGAACATCTGTCACATGGTTGAGGGCAGATGAAGTGTGACTTTTTTATGAGGTGAGGTGAGGGTCAGATGGCTAGGGCAGGAGTTGATAAAATTGCTTCCTAGAGATTCATTTGCCTGGTATATATCAAAGAAAGTAGAATCAGTAGATTTCATTGGTCAAAGTGTTCTAGATGATCAAGATGGTATCATTTGATGTAGAACACTAAAAATGAAAGTAAAGATGTTGAAGGAGTTATTTACAAAAGAAGTGAAAGGCTTTGACACTTATTTAGCAGATGTGTTTTGGACTATGGGGGAGCTAAAGATAATGTTTTAAATATTTTTAAAGGCAACACATGGAAGAAGAAAAACTAAATTCTTATTTTTTATTGTGTTTCCCTTGTGTGAAACAATGAGTGGGGTACTGGAAGTGATGAGGACAGTAGGGATCCAGGAAAGCCTCTCAAGACTGTAGACCGTCATGTTGAAAATGCTTGCATTCTTGTTGATCTTAAACTTTATTTAGAAGATGTTCTCATTGAAGAATAAAAAAAAAACAAAAAAACTGAGTCATATAGTATGCAGATCTACTTGTAATGAAATTCCTTTGGCATAAGTATGGCACTTACAAGTGATAAATAAGACAACAGAAATAATCCAAATCCTGCTTTTCATTTTCTTTATAGCCATACCAGAATTCTTAATATGTGTACTGGTATTTTTCCTGTTGATCTCCAACCCCATTCAGTCTGGGCCCAAGTAACCAGGTTTTTTCGGATTTGCCAAGGCACATAGCACATGGCATGTCCATAGGAGGGTGCACAGCTTGCTGATGCTTCCATCGTTAGTGGACATTCATCGTAGACTTTCATCTTCTTATTAAGAGATCAACAGAAGAAATATCAATATACACTGGGTTTTTTTTATACCTGATGTTTAGAACCTATAGGCATAACAGAATGATTATTTTACCTCACCAAACAAAGGCATGCTTGCCAAACAGCAAAGGTAATTTTGACATGTCTGGAATTTGAAAGCAAGTGCTGTCATAATGAAATCCTGATGCCCACAGCATCATTTAGGGCAGTGATATGAAATAAGAGCTGAAGGCCTCAAAAAGAACATTCCTGGATGCTTGAAGGGCCTCTTGGAAGCTGAAAGTAAGTGTGGACATGTCATGTTTGGAGAGGTGGCTTGTGATGTCTGTTCCTCCTGCTTTGCAGTCATGGACGGTCAATGAACACACGGACAGGGGTAGTTGGCCCTCAGCAGTCTGGACTTGTCCTGCTGACTGCATCTTGCTCAGCCTTGGAAGAAAGGAGCAGACATGTTGCTTCTTGCTGGAGGAAAGGAGTCCTTGTTAGGGGTGGTAGAAAATTTGGTATCATTGTTGCTGTAGTGAAGTAGAAAATATGCAGCATGTGCTTAATGGATTCTGTAATTTAGTGCAGGATATTTTCAGGCAGAAGGTATGAAGTTCTACCTGGTTTCTTCTTGATATAAAGAAGAAGATTGCTGGGCTCAAAAATAAAACTCATTCTCAGCTTCTTCTCTAGGCATGGCATCCTCCAGTGATGAAATGGCATAAGACAGCAGATCTGGGCTGGCTGTGGCATGCTTTACCAGGACCTCAGAGCTATGATCTCAATATAGCAGCAGTTTTTGCCATAGAGAGGCTTGCTACAGAGGCTAACCAGAGACAGGTGGCTCTCAGTTGCTGAAGGGTGTCACCATCCTGGCTTCCAAGGGAGCCAGGGTAGACAAGGTTCTCTGCATGATTTTGTCTAGTGCAGTGGGTTATAAATTGATAAACAAAAAGCTCACAGTGTTTTAAAGGAAATTATGTATCTGCTTGGATTAAGTAGAATAAAAACAATGCAAAATGAAGAGAGGTCTTCAAACCCTTAATCTTCTAAAATGAGAAAGTAGACTAAGAAAACCACCCAGATGCAAACGTGGGCTACTTATAATGGAAAGTGAATGACGTAGAACCCAGAGCCTGCAGTGCTGAGCCCCACAGTCCATGTGTTTGTGCATGTGCCTGCCCAGTGGCAATTGCAACTGACTTCTTTCTTAGTAGAGTGGGAATGTGTTCAGGTCAGAGATCTTTATTTTTTATTTTTGGCGGAACCGGGGATTGAGGCCCTTGCGCTTGCCAGGGAAGCACTTATTCCACTGAGCCATCTCCCTGGCCCTAGGTCAGAGATCTTTAGATCTCTCTCTTTTTTTTTTTTATAGGAACCAGAGATTGAACTCAGGTCCTTGTGCTTGCCAGGAAAGTGCTTATTCTACTGAGCCATCTCCCTGGCCCCCTAGAGATCTTTAGAGCTCATTGTAAACAAACAGGGATGGAAAAGCTGGGCTTGAGGGACTGCATGTTTCTATGGGTAAGGCTTCTCACTGTCTTAGATGAGTTAGATGAGGTGGTAGTCAGATGGACTTGGTGGTTTTGAAGAGTTTCAGTGCACTGGTATATGTGGGCAGATACAAATTGTGGTGGCCAGAGGGTACACTATGGTAGGATTATTTTCCAGAGATGACCAGACCATTATCCCCAGCCTGCACACTCCATTCAGTGCAGTGACTGAATCTCCTTCCACTGAGAAGCAAGTCAGGCTGTGATTGTGGTAGATACAGTGTTTTGTGGCTTGGGGCTCAGGATGATAGGTGCCCTTTCTGTCTGAAACACTCATTCAGTTTTGGAACATGACTACATGGAATGAGGTAGCTTAGGCCAGTCTTACTGGGGAGCCTGCATGAAGAGATCTGGTGTTAGTTTATTGACAACTAAGCTGAGAGAGCAACAGCTACTGTCAACTAGTAGGCAAGCATAGTGTACAACCAAAGAAACTTCTGGAAGGGTTCAGTGCCAGGAGCACCTGCCTTTGTGCCTTGTAAGCTGAGTCCCAGGCAGGTACTGTGGAGCAGAGACAAGCTTTCTCCTCTGTTTCCTTTTTTAATTCCTGACCCATTGACTCTGAAAACAATAAAATGATTGTTTTACACTACTGAGTTTTGGGCAGTTTATTGTGCAGCCACAGTATGTGGAACCAGCTCTGCTTTTGGCACTGCAGCACTCTGCTGTGGCACTGGAGATGGTTGCCAAGGTATTGAGCCAAGATGTGTTCTTTTCATGTTCTCCAGTTGTTGTGAGGCTTTGCCAGCAGCTCATCCAATGTTCTGCTGCAATGGCTGAGTAATGTTGTTTCCTGGGCCATCTGCTTCACAGCCATGCTACATGCATGCCTTGCACTACTCCTTTCCATGTTTGTGTCTAGGGTACCTTGATGTGTTGTAGAAAGCAGAAACCAATGTGGAACTTTGCCACCTACCTTTCTTATCACACTGAGTCTTTAGTAAGAATAAGCCAGAGTAGGAGTACATTTCTTATGCATCACTATTTGTAGGAAAACTTATCATTGGTGGGGGTTGGCACATGAAGGTTAAAGGGATGATGGGGAGAAAATTGATTGTTGTTTTGGTGTCCTGAGGACTATATTCTGTTTTTATGTATCATTGGGAGGATGCATGGAACTCAGCAAATGGTACTTACAGTCCAGAGTACAGGTATCTGGAGTGAGACCAGCTGTGATGTTCCAAGGGTCTCTCCTGCTGGAGCTGGCTGGGATGGGCTTGATTTTCCCAGGATCGGGTTAGGATAATGCATGTGGCCAACTAAAGAGGCTCCTGAAGACTTAGCCTCAATGTTTTTATTGGATGCTTATCATGTGGCAGCTTCTGCCTGGGTGGTACCAAAAGTCTAGGTACCCAGAGTTTGTATGAATTGTTTGTAGAAACAACTGAGGCCCAGCATCTTATCCTTGAAATGGTGGGAACTACCTAGAAGTCCACTTTCCAGACCCCAGCCTAGGGCCAAGCCTGTGAGCAGACCTTTACAAGGGGATGGGTTAAGCCTGCCAGAGGAACTCTTCTTGGTGTAGGTGCATTAATTCACCTTTCCTTTTGGATTGATTTTCTTCTCTAAAAGAGAATAAAATATTTTTTTTCAAAAAAGTGAATATCAGCATATATATCTCACCGCTTAGAGCTAGTCGTTTTTAACTAAATACTGAAAACAGCTATAGTTGTAGTCCACAAGGGGAAGTAGTAGATATGTTGGGAGAAGGAAAAATTTACTTCTTTAGAATTTTCTCTTAAGTACTGGGTAGAAACTGAACTTTCCTAGGCTTATGTTCTATGTAGATACTGAATGCTCACAGAGCTGCTTTTGTGAGAATGTCACTGAATTGTAATTAAATATTAAATGCCTATAAAATATATTTGCATTACAAAAGTGTTTAATTTTCTCAGTCTTCATAAATTTAAATAATATCATTAAAGAAAATAATGAGCTAGTAATGATAGAAACAAAGAATGAGAAAATGATCCCAGGGGATCATTGCTAATGTGCTTGCTGTTTCCTGTTATACCAGAAAGTAAAATCCTGTGGTGTGGTCACCTGTGCTTGTGCTATCCATGGCAAATATAAACATCTCCTTACTTAGGCAAATGTGGGAGAGTGGGTCAGCGCAAGAGGCTTCTCAGACTCTTCTGTCCCAAAACCAACAGGGCTTTAAGGTCTGCTTGGGAGCATAGTGGGACAGCTTTTGTTATGGGGACTAGGAGAAACACAAATTGAATAGGCTTTTAAAAAATGGGTTTGAAAGCTGTGTGTGATGGTGTATACCTGTATTCGTAGCACTCTGGGGGCTGAGGCAGGAACATTAAAAGCTGAAGCCCAACATGGGCAACTTAGTGATTTAGTGAGACCTTGTCTCAAAAAGTAGAAAGAGGCCAGGGCTATAGCTGAAGGCAAAGGCCCTAGATTCAATCCCCAGCCATCCCCTCCCGACATATTTGAGTGAAATGTGACTGAGAATGGTTAATAATATCCATGTCTTGGGTATGTCTCATATTTCACCAATGTCATATGCTCTGAGGTGTATGTGTGGAGGCATGTTACAGCTCAAGGTTTAAGATTTTAGCAATGCGAGGAGGAAGAAAATACTAAATACTTTTCTGTTTTAAATTAAACTTTATTTTAAGATAATCAGATTCATATGCCTTTTAAATGAATAATGGAGACCTCCTTGTACTTCCTTCCAGTTACTCTCAATGGTAACATCATGAGAACTGTGTTGTGGCATCACAGACTAGGATGCTGACACTGAACTAGTGTTTCCACTACTGCAAAGTCCCTTCTTACCATTTCTCCCTAACCTCCTGGCAACCACTGATGGTCCTGTTTCTGTAGTTTTGTCATTTCAAGAATGTTCTATAAAATGGATTCATATAGTGTATTACTTTTGGAGACTGGTTTTTTTCTAGCCAGCGTAATTCTCTGGAGACTCATATGAATTGTTGCACATCTCGGTCGTTTGTTCCATTTTATTTCTGTGGTGTAGTAGATGGAATGTGGTTGTCTAACCATTCACTCATTGAAGGACATCTGGGATGCCTCTATTATGAAACAGGCTGTCATGAACATTTATGTACATTTTTTTTTCTCCTGAACATGAGTTTTCATTTTTCTGAGAATAAGCACCCAGGAGTTCAATTGTTGGATCGTGTAGGTGCATGTTGATTTTTCTGAGAACTGCCAGACTGTTTCCCAGAGCAGTGGTACTTTTGCAGGATGTGTGTCTGTGGTATTTTCTTTTAGCATAGAGCCTGGTTTTTCATGGAATTGAGTTGGAGGTGTGTAGATTTTACAGGGTTGTCAATTTTGCCAGAGTTCTCTCCAAAGAGGTCATTAGTGTTGCTGTATCATGAGAGTTGAGGGTTTTATTTCTCTACAGCCTTGCAAATATTAGTTATTATAAGGACTTGAAGGTTTATCCAGTCTTGGGATGTGAAAGGCTGTCTCATTCAGGTTTTCCTCAGGAAGAGTGAATTAAACTGGTTCACTCTTGTGTATGATGGCAATTTGATTTTTTCTTTTGGAAATTGCCTGTTCATTTTTTTCCTATTGATTTTCATTTTTCTCTTAGTTTTTTTTCCCCCCTTTTCTTTTCATGACAAAATAGTTGCTAATGATTTGGGTATGTATGTGATGCCCATATTCTCTAAATCTGCATGTAGTGTGTGTGTTGTGTGCTTTAGTTTTATGAAAGACTAGATTTCAGTATGGCTAACTGTATTGTCTTTGGGCATTGAGTAGACTGCTTTCAGAAAGCTGGTTAGTTAGGGATGTGCTGATTTTGGGTTCTCAGAATTCTTTATTGTGAGTAGGATAGAACATGGAAGGCATTTTTTTTTTTTTTGTGGAACCGGGCATTGAACTCAGGCCCTTGTGCTTGCCAGGGAAGTGCTTATTCCACTGAGGCATCTCCCCTTGGAAGGCATTTTGGAAACTATATGCTTTGTCTAGGAGTTGCAGTAAATGTTCTATATTTAATAGTCTTCCTTTAGGGAAAAGTAGATTTCTAGGAAGAAGATATTGGATGTCATGACTGCCAAAGGCTTTAAGTTTACAGCTGAAGCTCAACTAATGTTTGGGCCATAAATCAGCAGTGCTGTGTTTTAAGGAGGTGTATGGTTAATATTTTAAAATAGTGTCCTGTAGGGCAATGCCTACTAGACTGTAGCCTAGTGAAAAGTGTAACTTGCCCCCTCCATTGCTGTGCTGGCCTGTGACTTGGGAGGGAGCCCTTCAGCAAAATGCCACACCTCACTCAGGATGGCTGTGCTCTGAGAGTCTCCAAGCAGGGCACCTGGGGAGTGCGTGAAGCTTTTTTTCGTCTTTGCCTTCCAGACAGTGCTTGAACACTTGGTTTTCTCTTCACTTATTTGCTTACTACCTGTCTTCATTCTCTTCTGTTTCTTCTTCCTTTATTTCTTCATTTTTAGTTTACTAATACCTTTTCTCTGCAGTCTCTACCCCCTCTTCTGGTCTTTCCTCCTTTTCCAACTCCCCTCCCCTTCTGTTCCCCACCTCTAAGACCCACTCTATTTCATTTTCCTTCTTTTATTTCTTCAGTTTTACCATAGTAATTTGTTATACATTCAGCCAAGCAAAATATGAAGTATGTACAAATATGAATATGTACTCTTGGTTTGTGTAGCAAAAGTTCAATTATGAGCATAGCAATGATACAACAGAAAACATTTCTGAATTTTGTTCATGTAATGTGTAGCATTTCCATTACTGTCAATTACTATGGCTCATTAAAGTGAGCAACTGTAAGTAGGAAGAGTAAGTGGGCTTTGTATATGTGGTTAGTAATTAGGACATGATGAGGGATGATGCCACCTGCCATCTCAGTGACAGGACAGTCATGGTGCCAGGAGGGAATGTATTCATTTGCTTTGCATAGAGGCACAGGTTGAAGATAGCAGTGAGACTATTGATGGGGCGTCAGTGTGCAGGCATCTTCCAGGCAGGGGTGAGTATGTAGGGCTCCTGATGTGTCCTTCCCTGGAGCCTAAGTGTGAGTTCTACAAGGGGACTCACCGAGAGAGAAGGAGATGGAAGCAGTACTTCCACTGATTTGTTAGTATTCTTCTCCTAGAGAAGAGAGCCTAGAGAGTTGTGTGCCAGAAGGCCCTGTCTTGTCTTTCAATTTAGCAAGAGCATTTAAAAAAAAAATATATGCAAGAGCATTTGAATGTTGCTAGCCCCTGGTTTAACTGTGAATGGTAGAGTGCTGCAGATGCATGTTCACTCTGGTGAGTGTTAACAGTTTTTAGAACTATCCTTTCTTGGAAACTAAAGGGCTTTTTATTTCCTTGAAACTAGTTTCAAGCAAAAGAATGAATTTTACTAGGATTCCTGTTGCTACTAGTTAATGTTTCTCTAAGTGTGGATTACTTTCCAGTCTTCTGAAAAATGTTTCTACAAGGAAAGAACAGTGCTATGAACTTTCTAACTTCCACTTAGACCCTGGAGTTGTGTACATTTTGCCCAATTTTTTCTTTCATATTTTATGTTGTTTGGTTGTGAATTATGTGAAAGTCTATAGTGTGTATCCCAGCTTTTTCCCCACATTATCTGTGTATCTGATAGGAATAAAGCCATCCTTTGCCTGTAGGGCCACGATACCAGTATTGCTCATGGGAAAACTGGTGGTAGTTACACAGTACCACTCACATCTCTTCAAATATCCTAGCAGCACCAATTATATTTTCTATAACTTTTTCTTTTAAATGGAAGCAAGATCTCTTCATTTTCTTTCCTTTTAATTTTTTCTAAATTGAGAACTTGCTTTTTAAATGACATTGATTTCTTAAAGGAGAGTCCAGGGTGGTTGCACTAACGGGTATCCTAAGTAGGTTTGTTTAGAGTTTCCCACACTCAAGTGTCACTTGACTTGTTTCTCTGTTCCTTGCCTGTCTTACTTTTCTCTCATTGCTGAGACAATGAGACAACATACCTGAAGCCCAAAGGAGGAAAGGCTTATTTAATGCAGTTTGTAAAGGTTTCAGTCCATAATTGGCTGGCTTTCAGGTGGGGTGGCATGTGACAGAGGGGCACCAGTTCATGGTGGTGGAAGTACTATACAAAAAGCAACAACAGAGAAGAGAGAAGTCTCTTTCTGTCTCTTACATGTAGGCTACCCACCCTAGTGTGGGTGTAGTACTTCAACCTTAATCTCAGCATTGAATTGTGAGTTAGATTCGGCCATTTCTGAAGAACCTCAGCCCTGCCCTACCAATGACTCTATGAGGCTTTGGCGGAATCTCTAGACACAAACCGTAACACTGCCTTTTCTGCAAGCAGATAATTCAGTCTGGAGGTATGATTAGACTAGCCTTTATGAAAAGAACACTCTGAAGTGTTGCTGATTACTTCCTTTCCACCAGGAGTAGAGTAAATTTTAATTTAGAGGAGTTCATTATCATTCTAAAACAGGGCAGTTTAAAGATATTTTTAATTTTACTCAATTGTTTTATTTAACTAATTGGGTATCTAGTTTGTTTACCTTCCATTGTAGAGATATCTGAAGCAATTCTGGTCTTCCCAACCTTCTCCTGTGGCTGTATAAATTCAGCTTTGTCTTACTCTAATGAAATATCTGAGGCAACTATTGTACAAAGACAAAAAAGGTTTATTTAACTCACCATTCTGGAAGTTCTCATCCAAGATCAACCACCCTATTGCCTTGAGCATCTAGTCAGAGCACCAGATGGCAGGGAGCATGTGTTGGAGTAAAACTTATATAACAAACCAGGAACAAAGAGAGACAGGGTAAGACTGGGATCTTATAACCCCCAAGTGAGGTCATGCCTCCAGTGACCTGAGGATACCCCTTTGCTTTCCCTCTTACAGATGGGCAGCACCTCCCTTTGCCATCACCTGTTATATGAGGCCTTAACACATGGACTTTTGGGGGACATTCAGCATTCCAACTATAACAGCTACTAAAGTTTTGTCTGAAGCTTATGTTGTATTATAGTACAAAGCAAAGTATCATTTTCCTTTGAACTTTTAATTGAAACTAGTTTGAAAATCACTTGTCAATAATGTAAGACCATAATGTGAGTGAAAATTTTAAGGGAAAGTGATATGAGTATATGTTTGTGTGTGTGCATGCGTGTGTGTGTGTGTGTGTGTGTGTGTGTGTGTGTTTATACAAAGCATCTCAAAGGTCCATCACCATCACTCAGCACAGGTGGAGATATGCCCTCTGTGGATAATTCCCTCTATATGTGTTATCTCTTTGGCATGGAGGGTGGGCAGTCTTCCCATCAGTCACTCCTCTCAGGGAATCTAGTCACTCTCTTCACCCTGTGTGGAGCATCACTGCTGGACCTCTGCTTCTGGCACTGTGCTGCCTGCAAATTCTCTCTCTAGATTCAAATGTCTCTTCTCCTTGCCCCAGTTCTGCCAGACAGCATTACTTCTGAGCCAGTTTTGGGGACTCTATGGAACTTTGGTCATTTCTGGAAGGAAGTTTACCATATGTCTTCTTCCCTAGAGTGGATGGGACAGCACCTTGTTTATCACTGGTATCCATCTTGCGGTGGCCACAGACATTTAAAGAAGACATTTAATTTTCTTTTGTTTTGTTTTTGCTTTTTTTTTTGTGGTGGTACTGGGGATCAAACTCAGAACCTTGGGCTTGCCAGGCAGGTACTTATGCCGCTGAGCTATCTCCTTAGCTTTAAAGAAGACATTTGAAGTGAGAACCTAGAATTCCTGTCTCTTATGACTTGTTTTTTAATGTTTATATTTAACATGCAATAACATTCATGTATAGATATTCCAGAGAACTCATATTTGGGCTGGGGAGAGGTTGATCAATGGGTACTACATTACAGTTTGGTAGGAGATGGGAGTTCAGTGCTACTGCACACTAGGGGGCTACAAATGGTGAGTGTGTACTGTATATTCCACAAAGCTAGAAGAAAGGATTTTGAATGTCCTTACTGTGAAAGTAATTAGTGTTCAAAGAAATAAATAATATTTACCCCAATTTGAACAGCACAGAATAAATGCTTATTTTGAAATAGCAAAAGGTATCTCATTAAATAATGAGAATTTTGGGCCAGGGAGATAGCTCAGTGGAATAAGCACTTTTTCTGGCAAGTACAAGGTCCTGAGTTCAATCTCTGGTACCGCCCAAAAAATAAAAAAATAAAAATCAATTTTTGTTCTTATGTCAGTAAAGAAATACTTTTTTGGGGGGGACAGTACTTGGGATTGAACCTAGGCCTTCTTATTCAGTTACATCCACAGTCCTTATTCAGTTTTTTATTTTGAGTCAAGGTCTTGCCAAGTTGCTGAGTTGCCCTGGCTGGTGTTGAATTTATAATTCTCCTACCTCAGTCTCGCAGAGTGCTAGAATTATAAGCATGTTACACCATGCCTAGCAAGAAATAAATTTAATAATAATTTAGAAAACTAATGTGGATTCAAAGAGTCTCTGTGGTTTAACAGTGGGGAGCAGTTTTGAGGCAGCATGATTTTTGTGGATCATGTGAAGATGAAGTCTCCACGTTGGCCCTCATCTGTGCCCTGGACATGACTGCACGAATGTGTTTCTTCCTGGTGTTGTAGAAAGCCTCCCAGAGATACTGCTTTAGTATAGTTGGGTTTTCTCTGCCACAGATCCCTGACACTCTCCCTGCCAGCGAGGGTCCCAGGTGCTGGAGGTCCACAGACAAGCAAGGCCTGGTGGATTTGCTTATGGTTGGAGGGAGCTTAGCCCCAAATCATACTGATCATACAGGGCTGCAACCTGTAAGCGTGCTCAGGCTGCCTTGTGGGGACCAAGCAGAGGCCGCCCTGATAAAGAGCTGTTGTCAGTGTTTTACAGGCCCTACCTTATTCCTTCTTGAAATGTTTTCTGAAGAATGTCATTTTTGAAATTTTTTTTTTTGAAGAAAAGATAACTAGGCTAAACATCAAAAGATACTTTTGAGGCTGCTTGAATTTTCTTTTAAAAAATTAATGTATCAAGAAAAGATTTTTGAGTTATTGTTGTATCTCCTACAGGAATATTTGATTCTCAGGGTTGGTAGTCCTTTTGGAAAACCCCAAACAAAGTGTAGGCCCTGTATATAGATGAAATTTTATTTATTTATTTATTTAATTTAATTTAATTTTTTTTTTTTAATGTATTTAGTACAGGGTCTACAGGGTCTCACTATGTAGATTGGATTTTAGTGATCCTCTTGTTTTCAGCACTGGCATTATAGGCATGCACTACCACTCTCAATTGCTGTCTCAGTGTGCCCTGGAGGCAGGGCCTGGCCTGGCTTGTGGTGCCAGGTATTGAACCCTGGTCCCTGAGCTCTGCCTAAGTAGGCGCTTTAGTCTGCTGAACCAGCTGGCCAGCCCAAGATGAGGTTTTGCTATGTTCAGATGAAGGACGTAGGTGTTAAAACATGACCATTTGCATTCTATGTGTTATGAGTGTTTTCGTGACTTTCTGAGATTGGACCAAATAGAGAAATGTTAAAGAAAGAATGCTTGGGGCCATTAGAATTATAAGAATGTCAGGAAGGAATACATATAGTGAAGAGCAGGCTACAGAAAGTATCTCCGTACTCAAATCTTAAAAGTTATAATCAAGGAAAGATTTATGGCAGCTGATAAAAATGTGTGTGCAGTCTGTGTCTCTTAAGTTCTGGGACATGGACTTGATTCTTGGTTTGCTGTCAGCTAGGTTTAGTGATCGATAATCCCCAAAGGCTATTCATGTGTGCTTGTCAGCTTTATCAATAGGACTTTGGAATAAATTGAAGTGTTACCTTTTGTTATTTTTTGTTTATGATATTTTTCACCTTTGGCCCTGTCCTGTGGTAATTGCTTACTTAGAATTCCTTGGAGTAATTCAGTTATGGGAGGGCTTTCTGACATTACTAAAGTAAGCTTTGCTAAGCCATTGTTTTTACATAGGTGACAGTGCCATTCAGAAAAAACACATGAAAATCCACTCCAACTAAATTAAACAGAAGAAATTTGTCCAAGAATCTCCATAGAACCTAAAAGCTAGAGCCTGAAGTTATGGTTCTGTATTTCTAAGACATTGGGAACAGTTATACAAGCTGCTGCTGCCTCCCAAAGAACCAGTAGATATTCATCTACTTGGGGCAGTGGCCAGGCATTTGGGGCTCAGAATCTGATTTTTGGCTGGCATCATGGGTTGCAGGGACCTGTCCCTTGATAAAGAGTCTAAAGGCATAGTTGTTTTTGTTTTTACCCTAGGGTGGTGGTCCAGCTGTGGGAAGTGGTCATGTGTGGCAGGTGTTAGAAAGATCATGATCATGACACAGAGTTGGGTTTGCTGTGGTTCCTCTGTGGTGTCTTAGTGGATGGCTTGTTACTAGGGTCAGCCTTGTAAGAGCTTCATTTACCTATTCCTCGCTGATGCCCACTTACTTACCTGCTATCACCTTGTCTATTTGAAATAGAAATCTTTTTCTTTCTTGTCCCTTTCCACTCCTGCCTCATCTGGCTCAGACCTTCCTGTTTCTCCCTAATGGCCTTACAGCTAATTTCTCTTCCTCCGTTCTCTTCCTGGCTTTGTTATTAAGGCCAGTCATCTTCCCCAAAGCATCTATTCTGCCATGTTTTTACGTGGTAGCTGTAGCAGGCCACTGGCCAGCTCCTGTGAGATGCCTTTCTTTAAGGCCTCTGTTGTCAGAGTCCTTTCCACTCCTTCCATGTGAGTGCCAGGGCCTTGGGGATGGCTTCATAAGTTATGTTGGCTAAGTCAAGGGTCTAGTGTGGAAGCAGAGCAAAGCTCCTTAGCCCTCCAAGATTGTGCTGTAAAATCCTACAGGCTTGTGTCTTGTGCTTATTACCTTGTCTAACCTGCCTAGTGCTTTGTATCTCTGTTGCCTCATTGGGATTATTTTCTTGAAACCTGCACTGTGAATAATATAGTGCTGGATGATAAAGAGGGGAAGGAAATGTATCCTAAGAATTGAGTCAGTTCCATGACAATGCTGCTAATTTTATCCTAGGAGTAGTAAAGCTGAGGTTGAGCATTTTGTCAAAAGTAATCTTGAAGCTCTGGAACCAATTGAAAAGGCTTATTGTCTTGAAAGACATTTAACACAGGGCTTTATCTTGCATTCTGATCTGGGAAGGAGAGGAGAAAATCTGTCTTAGAACTTGTCTCAATTACTCTTCTCTCATTGCCGGGACAAATATCTGATACCCAAAATGAAGGAAGGAAAGGTTTATTTAGCTTACAGTTACTGGAGGTTTCCATACTCAGCTGGATCCAAGGCAGAGTGGTACATGGCAGACAGCAGCCTTTCATGATGGAATCGATCATGAATTAATCTGAGTATAGAAGTTCCTGCTCCATTGACTGCATGAGGTTTTGGGGAGACAACTAGACACAAACCATAACAGAGCCTTTCATTGTACTTATCTTGCCAAAACCCACTGTGTGTTGACTGCAGGACCAGAGCTCTCAGGAATAAGCGACAACAGAGTTTCAACTCTAAGAGAGCTAGCTGTGACCTACTTGTTTCCCAAGTGTGTGACCTTACTCGATGCCGCAGATGTGCATATGAGCCCAGTCAACCAAACTAGTTTTTTGTATCTTCTGAGCAGAACAAAAGTTTTATATACACATATACACTTGTGAGAAAAAGTCTTGAGAATTTACAGGTAAAACAATTCTGGTAGCTCCTCCCTGCTTACAGAAGAAAGCTATATTTATGAAAGAAATTTAAAAGAATATACACAACAAGGTCATGTACAAAGTAGCAGAGAAGTCATTCACATTTTCCCCTCCCCAGAGATCAAAACCACTCCTGTTATTTTTTCATTTTATGACCTTTGCATGACTCTATTTGCACATTTGGAATAATACAGATAGTTTTACCTTCTTTTTACTTCATTTTGTTTGAACTATGTCTCATGCCATTTAATGTTCTTTGAAAATGTCTTTATATTTTATTGAGATATACTTTATATAAAACTGAGTCTTCCCATTTGCTAGTGGAGTTTACTAATAGAGCTGTACAACTTGAAATGAGATTTTTGTTTGTAATGACAGTTGAATCTAGGGCCTAATACATGTTATATAACACTCCTACTACTGGGCTGCTTTTTATGGCTAATTTTCTGTCTTATAACACTACATTTAACACATGCCCCATATTGTGTTGCATATGTCCTGAATGCTACATGTACTTAATTATGTCCTAGAAAGTATAAGATGTTGGGAGCAGCAAGCTAGGAAATTGATCAAATGTGTGTAGGTGGGACTAGGCCTCTGTACCTAAAGCAAACAAGCTACCTCAGTCCTGAGATAAACATCCTGTCTGGTTAAGGTCAGCTATTGGTCACTAGGCAACCTTGTGCCACCTGTTACTAACTTTGCAAAGGTATAAAGGTTGGTTTTGTTGTGGGGTTGCATTATTTTTGCCTATCAGGCAGACAGGTGACCACCTAGCCCAGCTTTTGTCTTCTTGTCTGTTCTCATTCCTGCTGCCGTTTCTCCCCAGATAGAACTGATCCCACTGAGATCAACCGATTCCTACAATAAGAAAGGGAACTAAGGGGTTTCCCAGTTACTTGCTTAACTTCTTGGGTATGGACTGGGTAGCCCATGGGGCTTTCAGGGTGGAGGTGATTCATTTAAAGCCCCTGGACACAGTCACTTGTATCACAGATGTGGGTCAGAGCTGGCCATTTATCATAAAGGAGCCACCAAAGTATATTTGTTATAGAAGTTAATTTATGTTATGTTGTTTTAGAGACAAGGTTTTGTTATATAGTTCAGACTGACCTTGAAGTCAATGTGTAGTCCAGATTTGCATTGAACTCACTGTGATCCTCCTGCTTTAGCCTGAGTGCTGGGATTACAGGCATGTACCAGGCCTAGAAACCCATTTAAAAAAGTAATGTATTTCCATCTGTCTGTCCATCCATCCATCCATCCCTTTGAAACAAGGTCTCGCTACGTAATTAACCTTGGCCTTGAACTAAGTAGCACAGGCTGGTGTCAAATTTATAATCATTCTCCTGCCTCAGCCTCTTGAGTGCTGGGATTATACACATGTGCCATCATGCCCAGACTGTAATGTCTTTAAATTAAGCTAAAGTAGCTCTTTTTTTTTTTTTTTTGAGATTTATTTATGTATGTTAATCTGTTTTGACTCTTAGCAATGTAAGTTTCTCAAGGATCTCTGACATTGGAACCAGACTCGCACTAAGTCTCCTGCATGATTTGTGTGATACAAGAAAGCATGAAAAACATGAGGGCCATGGCACAGATGTTTTAAGTTGGAAGCAGTGGACAAGAGTTCCTAACTTGGATGTTTAAAATCTGTCTCTTGGCCTGGGCACAGAGCTCAGTGGTAGCACCAAATTTTGTCTGCCACGAATATCCTGAGTTCTACCCCTACCACTGCAAAGAAAAAGAGAGAAAAAGAAACAATGGCTTGAGGAAAACTTGCTTCTGTTCCTGTTCTTGTTCCTGTTCCTGCTCCTGCCCCTGCCCCTCCCCTGCCTTCCTTTCCCCTTTTCTTCCCCTTCCCCTCCTCCCCCTCCTCCTCCTTTTTCTTTGTGTTAGGCTGTTTTGCAAGGGTAATGAAAAAAAAATTATTTTTGAGATAGGGTCTTGCTATGTAGTTCAGTCTGGCCTTGAACTTACTGTGTAATCCAGGCTGGCCTCAAACTCATGGTGATCCTCTTACTTTAGCCTCCCAAGTGCTAGGATTATAGGTTTGTTATAGGCAAGAAAGAAAATTTTAAAGCAGTGAAATATAGACAAAATTTGTCTTTTTTTTTTTTTTTTTTAAAGCATGCTTAAATTAACTTTTTGGCTTAAGGGAACAGAGTGCCTAAATTGTGGAACCTCTCCTCATTTTTAATTCCCATTGAAAGGGACAAAAACATATAAAAAAATTAGAACTCTCTCAAGCTAGCATGGTTACTGCTTTCAATGGTGATCTTGTTTTGTGTTATAGCTTTGGTTATGGGAATTTAGTTTGATATATTTCTTATTGTTTGTCTCTAGCTGTCTTTGGGATGGGGAGTGGGAGAAACTTTTTTTTACCCCTCTTGAATAACTTGATTATCCATCTCCCCCTTCCTTCCTCTCTTTGCTGTGTATTCTACTTTCTGACTTTCTTTATAAATTATACATTTGTGTAGCCTCAGCTCTGCTCAGAGTTTTTCTTGATACACCAAGTTCTAATGAGGGCTCCTGGGAGTGGGTGGCTCTGTCCTCAGACAAGTGGGGGAATAATGCATGTTATGACATCCGTAGTGAACCCTTCGGTTCATTGTCTGTCTGTTTCATATACTCACTTGTTTATGTGTGAGCCCCACTCAGTATGGGACAGATGACAGTAGATGGGCAGCTTAACCCACTTTATTTCTTCATTCTGCAGATACTGACTTAAATGTTATGGCACTGCATCACCTGTGTTTTTAAAAAAAAAAAAAAAAAATATATATATATATATATATATATATATTTTTTTTTTTTTTCAAAGTGTACTTTTCTTTTTTTTTGTATAGGGTCTTACTGTGCAGCTCGGACTTGTAGTGATCTTCCTGTTTTTAGCCTCCCCATTGCTGGGATTATAGGCATGTGCCATCATGCCAGGACTTAGTCGTTGGCTCAGAGTACTGAGGCGGTAATAGGAGAGTGGGCGGGGCTGAGTGGCAAGTGGTACCAGGGATCAAACCCCAGCCCCTGTGCTTGCTGAAGCAGGTGTGTAGTCCACTGAGCTATCTCACCAGCCCAATAGATGGTTTTTGTCAAATCCTTTAAGTAGAAAAATGCCAGTAAAGAATTGCCTCGTGATTTGATTTGGATTCTTTGGAAAGTGACAGGTGTTATGTTTCTAATCAGGGGAGTGACTTACTGTGCATGAACGGATGTGCTGGTCCTATGCACAATTCTTAGCCACAGATTTTCACCCCTGGGATGTTCCCACAGCACATTTGGGCACAGAACTTGGGTGAAACATCTGTGTCTTTATTTACTCAGTGAAAGCTGAATCTTGGTGTATTTCAAGTGGTAAGGTTAGTGCTTTTGAAAACAAGTGTTGCTGGGTGTCTCATGTGACATATAGTATAGGGACTAGATTCTGGATTTTTCTTTCCTAAATCTAAACAATTTTGGGTTTCAAAATACATCTAGCATCAAAGAACTCTAAAGAAAACTGCCTGAGCTTTTTTTGTGGGGAAGGGGTGGTAATGGGATTATACCTGGAGTTTTCACACAGAGCTACATTTCTCCAGACCTTTTAAGACCTACTTGGAAGATAAGCCCCAGCATGACTTTTTTTTTTTAAAGGGTAGGAAGAATTTACTGAGAAAAAGAAAGCTTCTGTCTGAGAGGGACAGAAGGGGACCTAGAAAGTGGGTTGCCCACTAACCCCACTTTTTAAGGGTATTTTATTCAGCGAAGTTCTAAAATGAGATGGGCTTAAGGTGGCATAGAACTATCATTAATCAGTAAGATTACAAGTATAGTTGCTTAGGTAATATTGATCCAAAAGCTAAAATAGGGTGGGTGTGAGGTGACACAACTATGGTCAGCCAATAAGATTACAACAAGTATATTCAGTTAAGAAAATAGGAGTGGAAATCCCATTCAAGCCGGTTATCACCCTACTGGGAATTTTCCCAGAGGAACTGAAAACATCGTATCATAGTGATATTTGGGTACCTATGTTTATAGCAGCACAATTTGTGATAGCCAAATCTTGGAAACAACCAAATACCCATCACCTGAGGAATGGATGAAAAAGATGTGGTATTCCTATACAATGGAGTGTTTCTCAGCTATTAAGAATGATAAACTCAAAGCCTTCATATTTAAGTGGATGCCACTTGAACATATACTCATAAGTGAAATAAACCAGACACATGTGTAAATATCGTGTAGTCTCCCTAGTATAATAACTCAAAAGAAAAATTACAAATAAAATGATATACTTAAAAGGAAAGTAAGAACTTGAAGACTAGACAATGAAGAGAGAGCAAGGACAAGAGCTAGGAAACATGACAGAGGCAAAGTCATACAGTTATTGTACAAGATGGGCAAGGTAATGATCCTCTGAATCTTCAGAAGATTTTCGAATCTAGCAGTTAATTGGAAGGATTCTCACCCTGACTAACTATATATGCTGATACCTGTGAACTAAGAAACTGCACTGAAGATGACAATTTGTAGTAGTAGGTTCAGGCTGGGAGTGCCTATCATTCTGGTCTTCTGAATAGGTGCTGCTTGTCATGACATGCCAGTTGCTGCTGAGCTGTCTCTCAGGTAGATGTTTGTTTAAAAAGGAGAGGGGTGGTGAATGAAGGCAGGAGAGAGGAAAAGTGATGCAGGACTGTCCCGCTATAATACTGTATATGGTTAGATTTCTAAACTTAGGTGTAAACATATATAATTGTTTATTCCTATTTTTAAAATATATTTTAACTTTTTAAATTTTTTACATTGTATTTTGTAGGGACTTAAAGTTCAACATATCAATACTTGGTGAAAAATACCTATTCCATGTTAAGCCTAAGATGTTTGATATTCAGACAGATAGTGAGGTTAAGCTCAACAGCCTAGGATGTACGTTAATAACAATAAACTTCTCTTCTGGAGGGTTAACAACCTAAGTTTACAGACCTAAAATTAGAGAAAAAGGAGGGCCACAAGTATAGCCAACATTTTGGCCCTAGCCTTTCAAGGTCAATTAAGACTCAGGACATAGGAGAATCTGTACTGTAACATCATACAACTCAGTTGTGTCCCAAAGTTTCTGATCAAGGAGATTATGGGGCCAAAGAGGAAAGTGATCAAGGATATAGAGTGTGCCTAAGGAGAGTCACTTGGAGAGAAAACATTCTCTCAGGCTTTCCCAGAAAGCAAATTGGTCAAGCAATGACCGTGACTCATCCTCATGGCTGATACAGACAAAGGATCTACAAACTGTGGTACAGTGTCTCAGGATAAATCCTGAGGGGATTTGACTGACCTTAATCAGGTATAAAACCTATATTTCTTGTTACATAGGTCTTGCTTTATTTTGGTCTTAACCATCAAGCATAAAAGTAGTAAACTGAAGTAAAAGAAGTAAAACCATATTATTATGCTAAGCTATAAAGGACTCAAGTCAACAACTTCTGACATTGCCCGACATACGGAAAACCCAATGCTATTATGGACTACTGGGCTATTTGGGAGTATTCTGCTGAACTTACACACCTATAATATTCAATTGACGAAACTAAACAAAAAAAGAGGCTACAAATGAATTACTATTTTGTATCTGTATTTTCAAAATGGTTAAGATAGATATATAGCTATATTCTCTTAATTCAGCAATTAGAGGGATCTGTTCTAACAGTGTTTGTAAATAGAATATTATGTCTGCATCTTGTACGATTAATCACTAAGAAAACTGTGCAATGTATTAATTATTGAAACTGTCCCACTAATTTGAAAACATCTTACTGCTATTTGTTTCACAATAAAAATATGAAAAAAATATAGTCAGTAGGGTAATATTGATTAAATAGGGATCAAATGGGGAAATAAGTTGTGTTGCAAGTGCACACAGGCAGACAAGACCTTCCTGAAAGGACCAAACCTCCTTAGTGGGTTAAAGAGGTTTGGTCCTTTATCACTAGGTGATTGATGCCTATGTAGAATATCAATCACTGTTCGGCCCTAGGGGAAGTATATGGTTGAGTAGTTCTTTTTCTTGAAGCCTGGCCTTCAGTGAACATTCCTCTAGCCGCTGTTGTCTGCTTTGACCCTTTGAGGGTCAAGTCCTATCTTAACTGCTTGCCATATTTCTGCCTAACTTAGCTATCTATAATATTCCCCCCTCTGAAAGAATACTCTAACTGCTCTGAGAGGTCAAGGGTTGAAGACCAATCTAGCTGTTTCCAGCTAAAGAGGGTCATAGTAGTGCTCAGCAGAGGTACTCCACCAAACGTCTATCTAAAGGCCCTTAAAAGGTACCAGGTGTTCTTGTTTTGGGTAGATACACAGCTTAAAGTCTGGAGGAAATAAGGCCACAGAAACAACTAAATATGCATGGGCCAAATAATAAAATTAACAGAATGATTATTAATATAGCTAACAAAATTTTCCACTAGAAAGAGCCAGTAATAACTTTTCATAAAGAGGATAAGGAGAAGGTCCAGGGAATTTCAGAATCTGACGTCATCAGCCTGTCATCTTGAACAGCTATTGAAATATTAGCAGAAGGATCATGAACCTAAACACAATATCTCAACTTTTATAATTGCACAGGTTCCCCCTGGTATTGCTGTTAGAGTGTCTAATGCCACCTGGTTTTGGAGGACAGCTTTCCTCATTAATTTTACATTCAGGAGAGAGGGACCAGCTGCAATGTCCTTTAAGGCTCACTGAGTATAGTTAGTAAGGTCTTGTTATGTTGCATAACATCTTTAAATACTAGGGAAGGATTAAAGATAGAAGCCAAGAGATCATACCAGTGTAGACTATTGATGGCCATAGGTGGGCCAAGTTTGTAGGTTGATCAGAGCTTTTGACATGTCTGCCTTGTAGCCATGCAAGTCCCAGCATGCATCTTCTCCATCCAATGGGTAGCCAGAGCCACAAATTGGTTCCACACAACCAATGAGTGAGTGTCATTAGGGGCTTCCCATCTATTCTGGGGTGGTTAAATCTATTGGTTGCAAACCAGTCTTTAGCCTGTATAGTTATTGTGTGTAAACATTGTTATGGCAGTGTGCATGACAAGTACTACTAGAGTTGAGCCAATGAGGATAGGAGTGATTTTCCTATTCCCAATGGCCTTTCTTCTAAGATGTCCTATAATGGGGTCTTTATGGGGTTAACCATAAAGAATCATCCCATATCTAAAAATAACCATCTTGATATCTATGGTCATTGGCCCTCAGGATAGAACCCTTACTTTAATAGGGGTCCTTCTAGAGGCGCAGGCATCAGTGGCATTGTTAGAAAATATTCTATTATGTGCAGCTTTATAGAGTATGTAGACCACTCAGCTACTTTGTAATGGTGGGCTAAGCTATTAACCATTGAGCTCTTTCATAACTCATCAATATAGTATTATAGTTTATTCCAGTCGTCTCCATGGAATGTGGATGCCCACCAAGAAAGTTCAGATGGTACTGGACAATGGGAGCAGGTCACATATGCAGCAAGATGTTTGTTGTACTGACTGCATATTCTTGTGCCCACCTTAGGAAGGAATTATATTTTCCTTTAAGTGGTAAAGTGATTAGTAAAAGGACTAGGAATAACATCTGAGATTACTTATCTGAAGGCTTTGTTTTTTTCTTGAACAATCTTAAGTCTTTGGGTTCATCGGAGTGTATTTTCAGGATTCTTGTAATATGAGTCCTATCCCAAAAATAAGCCCCAGTTAAGATTATCAGCCCGTTGGATGACAATTTTCTGTTGCAACATACGAGTAACATATTGAATTATTATAATTAAGATATAAATATCATTGTTGACATTAATATTTAAAGTAAGTGATAATACAAATTATAATTATTTACAAATACCCAAGTGGGTGCTTTGGACAAAGTGTAAATAGTTATGTAAACAGGTGAATCTGAATCTAATTAGAATACAGACATTTTATTGATAACACGTGCACTTGATAACAAGACATGGTTATGTATGGTGTGAATCTTCCTAATTCAATAAATTGTGTGTTGTAACAGTGTACTCTGAGAAGTACTAACTTAAGGAGAGCTCTGTTGCTTGATGTGAAAGATTGGGGCAGGTAGTTCTACAGGAAATGGAGTTGCCTTCAGCTTGGAATTTAGGGTTTGGAGCATTACAATGATGTTCCCAAAGAAAGTTTCATAACTGTTTGAATAAATGTAAGTTTTTATACGTGAAGAAAATGAGACAGCCCTTGAAAATAAGCTCTACTGTGTTTTTTGGAACAAAAATTGGTATAAGACCTAGTCTTATTTTTTGGGAAATACATTAGGTGAGTGACTTAAGGATATTTAGTAGCAATTTTTTGCTTACTTTTGGAATTAGATTGCTATCTGGGTATTAAAGCAATACCCAGGTCTGTGACTGTGTATGCTTGAATTTTTTTTCTTATGTAGTACAGTACAGGCTGTTGGGTTAAATATGTACTGTATAAGCAAAGATGCATCAATTGGATTTCTTCCATGCCTGCATCCTAGTAGTGTGGCTGTTTTACCCTTCAGTTTGAGTACCAGACTGTTCACTTTTACTGCAGTCAAGGAGACATTGTCTTTATGCCATTTGGTGAGTTTGGAAAATGCATTGTTAGCAGGCATCTCATAGGACTGATTTTTGTTTAAGGAGCTGGGAACTTAATGAGAATTTTTTATTTGAATCAGAGATGTTAGGAATGCCTCACAGGTGCCATGCTCCCTCCATGACAAGGAAGAAGTAGGCATAACTCCCAAAGAGCTTGTTCCAAGACCAGCCCCTCTGCTTACTTCTTTGATCCTTCTCCAAGTTGGGGATCTGCTATCTTATCATAGCCCTTTAGAGAGGATTAATGTGGACCATGAGCTCAAGCTGCAAGGCAGTGTCTGTTAGGGTTGAACACTTAATAAATGGAGGCCATTACTAATCAGATTTGCTAGGATGGAGCTCAGCACCTGGCTATGAACTTCCTGGCAAATTACTAAGCAAATTCTAGCCAAGAAAAGTGATCTGCCCCTTCCTTCATGGTCTACGGGGCTGCAGCCCAAGGAGTCAAGATGTCTGGTGAAGCTGGAGGTTCAGGAGCTCCAGATAGAGGGAATGAGGCTGTGAGTGAGGGATCAGGGTCAGGTGGCCATGTTGATTGTACTGAAGGATGCAAAGTGACTGATGGGAAGCTGGGGTTTAATGGCATACCCTGCAGCTCCCCAGTAGCTTTGGGACTGATATAAATAGAGCAGCAAGCTACCTTGTTTGCAGCTTGGCTTTGCCACAGCTAGAGTCTTTGTTGGAGAAATACGGTGTGTGTACACATACATACATGTGCAACATGAGTAGAGCCCAGACAGAGTTGGTAGTGGTTTCAAAGTTGCAATGTTTAAGAGATATTAATGTAGTGGGATGAGGTGGATTAAGTGATGTACTGCATATGGAGTGCTGGTGCCTGACTTTCAGACTCTCTGCATTCTGAATGGCATCTCCAGCATTCCCCTCTGGAGGTTTATCTTTCAGCTCTAGCACCTGCAAATAGTGACTGGCACCTACCAGGTGCTCAGTTTGTTGACCTAGTTAGTGGATGAAGGATACCTTCCAGATTTTTCTCTTTTGAACAACTGATGGGTCAGGCTGTTCCTAATATTGGAGTACCCGAAAGGAAGCAGGTGTGGAGGCAGGTACAGCAGGTAACAGTCAATTGTGTCATTGTGTCAAGAAGTTGAAAGAAATCAGAAGGCATATATCCAGTGAGGGAAATATTTCCACTTAGTAAGGTAAATATCATCTTTCATAGGTAAAGAATACGTGAAGTTAATTGTAAAATGTCACTAATGTAAGTGGCATGACTATGAGTGGACAGTTCACAAAATGTACACAAACAGTGTAGATGTACCCTACTTTAGAGCACAGCCTAAATGGACACAACAGTTTTCCTCATAGAAGTTGAGAAAAGCCACTCCTGGCTTGCACCCATCCCCACTTTCCTACCTTACTCTGAAGCATTGCATTCATGGTAGCATGCTAACCTGGGGCACAGGTAACAATGCTAACAGGATGGCTGCAGGTTGTGGGTGGAATTTAGTGTTCAGGGAGATTGTGGGCTAGGAAATGTACCTATAAATTCATGTTGAAGTATGTTTTTCTGTTGTGCTTCCAGATGAAGACAGTCAGTGTGGCCTTAGTTCTGTGTCTGAATGTTGGTGTGGATCCCCCAGATGTTGTGAAGACCACACCCTGTGCACGCTTGGAATGTTGGATTGGTAAGTGCCAGCCCTCTCTGAGACCTGCTGGTGTAATGCTGAGGATTTTTTCTTTTTGGAGTAATATCAAACTTTAAATAATTTTACATTTGTTGATCTGTATTTTGTAGAGATGTGTCTTAAGGAAAGTTAGTAAGATATGGATTATGAGTTGTATAACTTTTTTCCTTTTAAGTTTTTGTATTTGGCACATAATTATAGCTATATACACCAGAAAAATCGAATGGCTGGTAGCTGCATAGAAATGTTTATAGAAAAGTTGAGTTGAGCTGTGTCCAGTAAAGCCCCAAATAGTACATGGTAGAGCATAGTAGACAGTATCTGTCAAGTGCTCAGTGCACCAGGCACTTTGCAGCACTTTCACATTTATTAATTCATTCTGTCTCTAAAGTGACTCTGTAGCAGGCTGTGTTACTAACCTTGCATTTTAGAGTCTAGAAAGTGGATAGCTATGATCAGAACCTGTGCAAAATCTAGAGACTATGTTATTTATTTATTTTTAGCTGGTTCAGCCTGCCCTGAGGGCAGGGCTGGCAAGGCATATGGTGCTGGAGATCAAACCTCTGCCCCCCTGTGAACTAAGTTGCTGGCCCTGTTATTTTTTAAAAATGAAATTGTGGTACAAAATACCACTCTAGGCATTTTAAAATGTACTTCTGTCAGTGGCATTGAGAACACCCACATTTTTATGTAGCTGCCACTACCATCCATTCAATATCTGAGTTGCAATTCTGTGTCCACTACACAACTCTACACTCTTCATCCCCAGCCCCTAGAACTCCTGTTATATTCTCTTGTCTCCATTATTTTGACTACTGTAGGAATCTCATCTAATTGTTATCATGTAATATTTGGCCTTTGTTGTCTGCCTTACTTCACTTTGCAGTGTCTTTTTTTTTTTTTTTTTTTTTTTCCAGAACCTGGGATTGAACTCAGGCCCTTGTGCTTGCCAGGGAAACGCTTATTCCACTGAGCTATCTCCCTGGCTACTTTGCAGTATCTTAATAGGTCACCCAGGCTGTGGCATATGTCAGAATATCTTGCCTTGTTAAAGGTGAATCTGTTGTATGGATGGTCCACTTTTTGTTTGTCTGTTCGTCATTGATAAACATTTGAGATGTTTTCACCTTTAGCTTTAGTGAAGAATCTTGCCAAATTTGAGCATAATTTGAAAATAATGTGCAATATAACAACATCATTGAATTCATATCTTTTCTTTTTTTTCCAGAACTGAGGATTGAACTCAGGCCCAGCAAGCGCTTTGTTGAGCTATCTCCCCACCCCAAATTCATATCTTTTTTTTTTTTTTTTAATGTCTTTTTGAGACAGGGTCTCACTATGCAATTCAGGATGGCCTTAAGCTCACTTTGTAGCTGAAGCTGGTCTTGAACTCACAACAATCCTCCTGCCTCAGCCTCCCAAGTGCTGGGATTATAGGCATGTGCCACCACGCCCGGCCCATATCATTTTTTTAAGCAAAATTCTATATCATTTCTAATGGTTTTTTAAAAATGTTTTTATTCTCTTTAAAATAATATAAAATAAACGTGTACCTATTTGAAAAACTGCTTTCAGTTCTGTGAAATATATCCAGAAGTGGAATTGCTCTATTCACATAATGAGTCCAGTTTTAAACTTTGAGTAACTGCTGTATTATTTTCTACAGTGGCTGTACCAGTTTACATCTCTGCCAGCAGTGCATAAGGTTTCTATTCTTTCCACGTCTTTGCTATTTATTGTTTTGGTTTTTTGGTAATATCTTGTGGTTTTGATTTGCATTTTCTGAAAGACTGGTGACGATGAGTGCTCATATGCTTCTTATTAGCCTCCATAGACTGATTCCATTCATCTCTTATCCCAGCAGATTTTAATCATTTGTTTCTTCCCTCTTTATGCTTAGGTTAGGTATTTTAGGACAAGCATTGCTTCTGGATCCTGTGTGACCTCTTGCTAATATACATGGTCCTGCTAGGATGTGCAGGTAGTGGTATCTGAGGAGAGCATCATGCTTTCTGGGAGCAGCCTTGGCTTTTATTAGGTTCTCCAGGGTTCTATTACTGACAGCCCCCAACCTACAGGAACCTTACCCTCAGTGTCTTTGGTCATAATTTAGACAATGCTAGCCGGGCGTGGTGGCGCATGCCTGTAATCCCAGCACTCGGGAGGCTGAGGCAGGAGGATTGTTGTGAGTTCGAGACCAGCCTGAGCTACAAAGTGAGCTCGAGGCCAGCCTGAACTGCATAGTGAGACCCTGTCTCAAAAAAAAAGACAAAAAAAAAAAAAAATTTAGACAATGCTAATGACAATGAAAATAATTTATTACATCATTCTTTGTGTGATAAGACTAAACAAATAATATTGTGTGTTAAAGTTTTTTTCTACAATTTAGGAATGTAGTTGTGTGTAATAATTTCAGAAGGTTTTGAGTTGAGAAGAACATCTCCTTTTTGTATTAGCAAGGCCACTTGCATGGTAGGAACAATAACTTAAGGGAGCAGAACAGTTAGGAGCCTGAGGGTACAGAGAGAGTACCAAGGAGGATGAAGTGAGGGGAGAGGAGGAGTCCTGGAGGAGGTTCTGGTCCACATTGTGAGAGACAACATTGTCAAAGCGGGGTGTGTGTGGATTACAGTGGCCTGAAGGGATGCAGGGTGAGGTTGTGAAGGTCATGAGGCAGTGTGGCTGGTGAGGTGAAGCTAGAGGGTCCTAGTGAGGGGTGATGGGATCCTGAGTTGGTGATGGGTTCTTTATATCTTTTTTCAAAATCAGAGCATGTGGGTGGGTAGGGGCATGAGAAAGCCTTCCTTACAGCACTGGTGTGATCAAGTAACTTGCAAAGCTATTGCTGTTTAGAAGGCAGTAATCTATTATTTTATATTTGGCCTTAGCATTTTGTAGACTGTTGCCAGAAATCAACAGCTTTTGTATTTCTCAAAACTACAGCTGTATTTACTCTAGCTATGCTGCATTTGCTTGACTATTTCAAGCTTGGTTCCACATCTGAAGATTGGCACTAATAATAGCAAACTTTTATGCATGGAGAGGTGTTGACTGGACTATGGAACTGCATTCTGTACAAAGACTGGCCCTTGGCGGGGAATGGCACCTGTCATGTCTCCACCATAACCCCAGGGCCTTCCTTCACATTTTCTTGGAGTGGCCTCAGTCTATTTGTACTACTCTAACAATTACCTGAGAAGGGGTACCTAATGAATAATAGTTATCATTCATAGTTTAGGAGGCTGGGAAACCCAAGACCAGGGTGCTAGAAGCAGGGCCTGTATTTCTGCTTCCAAGATACTCTTGAACACTGTCCTCTCACATCATAGAGACGCCAGGAAGAGGAAAGCCCCAACTTACTCTTTTATGAGATCATTGGCTTCATTCCCAGGTGCTCTGCCCTTAATGACTTAATCATTTCTGGTGGGCACTACATGTTTATTCTCTTGTCAAAGAGAACAAAGTGTTAAGTTTCAGTGTGAATTTTGAAGGATGCATTTACAACAATCTTAGTGTTTCTCCCCCTCCACAACATACCAACATCACAATTCCTGAGTCTTACCTCTCCTGATAAGTTGCCTATATGGTCAGCTACAGAGAAGCATAGCAAACATGTCCCATTCAGCTGGATGTGATGATGCATACCTATAATCCTATGTGAGGGGCTGAGGCTGGGGAACTATCACAAGTTCAAGGCCAGTCGAGGTTACATAGTGAATTCAAGGCCAGCCTGTACTACATAGTGATAGTCTGCCTAAGAGAAAGAAAAAAAAAAAGAAAAGGAAAAAAGGAAAAGAAACAAAAAAAACCCCATATAGCTCTGTTTTGAAGTGTGCAAAATGGTGGGACGCTTCTCAGACTTGGTTCTTTAGCACATGCCTGATATATCCTATTTTATTTAATAAATTAAACATTCATGGTGTCAGATAGCCATCTAAAGTCATCCAGTGTGTTTTACTGGAAGCTATGAGCATGGCCATTGCCTTGTATATAAATCAGGGAGGCTGAGCTGGCCTCTACTGTGTTTAAATGTTTACTCTGATCTCAGGGTCAAAGGGTGGGCAAAGCTTAGAAATACTCGAACCCTCATCTTCAGTTTATTTTGTGCTTCTGTGCCACTTATATACACATTAGGGGGTGTCTTCATTCCAAAGGCTCCTGGAAGCATATGTTGGTGTTTGTGAAGGGAGAAGCAAGAAGAGACGCACTACTATACAGGAAGGGCCATCTGGCTTCATTATAGATGGAAACTTTCTCACCATCTTCCCAGCTAGCTAGATGTGGGCAGTGCATTCAGAGTGAGCCATTAATACGCTTGTCCTCAGGAGCTGGAGCGAGCAGAGAGGGGTGTTCTGAGTTCTGTGTTGTGGCTCTGGCACAGCTAGCAGCCCCACTCTTTGCTATCCCTGTACCTCACCTGTCTTGCTGTTTAAGGATGATGTTTTCTTTCCTGGAAAATACTCCCCCACTCCCCAAGAAGCAGGGGAGAGGCTGCTTTGTTTTATGACCTGACATTAAATGCTATAGTAGTAATACTAAATGCAACCACACTGAACAGTGAAACATTCCCATTTTGTTGGGAAACTGTGTTTCAAAGAATATAAAAAATCTGAATGCTGAGCAGAAGAAGAAAGTGTAATTTAGCTAAGATTTTTTTTTTTATATGCTAGCTAGTGATAGCTGTGTATCAGGAGAGATAAGAATGCCAGAGGTTTGTAAGGTACATGGAGGTTCTGTATTCCAAGGAATTATTTGGGTGGCACTTATTGCCTTTCTCTGTCACACTCCTCCTCTTTCCCTTTTCTTCTCTCCAGGGCTGGGGATATGAATGAGGTACCCCATTTTAAAAGGCAGCCTCATGGTTTCCACACAGCCCAACTTGAAAGGAGCAAGGGAGGAGGCTCTAAGCAGTTATACCTCCCTTGGGTCTCATGCAGACTAATCAAGTCTTCTTCCATGGACCTATACCCCTGAACCTTCTTTTTTCTCTTACTCCTGAGAGGAAAGCATTCTTTTTGCCTTAAGCCACATGTGGACATTGACAGATCTTGTGCAGATGAGCTAAAATAATTATGACTTCTTCTTTTTTTTTGGAATTTGGTGGGTACTGGGGTTGAGTCCATGGCCTTTGCCCCTCTCTTGTTCTCTAAGTTTTCTTGTACTGTGCTTAACCTTGCAGTCTTCCTGCATTACCCTTCCATAGTGCTGAGATAACAGATGTGTGCTATCACAACAATCTAATAATAATGGCTGCCTTCTGTGTAACTCTGGAGATTATAAAAAACTTGCACAGAGTCTGTTTTTGATTTTTCTAATGAATCTGGTTGTCAGGTTGTCTGGAGATCACTCTTGTTACAGGACAGATGCTCAAGTGGAGGTCACATGTTAATAAGCATGGTGGTAAATACAGAAGAACTATGGGTAGTGCTCCTTGTCTTCCAGGTGCTCAGGATATAGCTGGGGGATCAGATTGACACCAGTGGACTAGACCAGAGGACTGTGGGAGATCAATGTCCAGTGGTCTGGGGCTCAGAGAGTACAGTGAACAGAATATTGAGTGGGCTAGTAGGGAGGCCAGAGGAAAGCTTGGAGCAGGAGACTGAGCCCACTGCTGGAGAGACTAAGCTTAATGCCCCTGTTGGGCCCCCTTTGTGCTTAGTTGAGGGGGTTGGTTCCCATTAGCTGTGGCCATTGGCTGCCTGTGCCCTTGCACAGCTATGGGCCACAGTTAGCACTGTTGAAATCTTTGCTCTTTAGTACTAACCACTTAAAACCCTTTTTGCTCTGTTAAGATGCATTAGAGTTTTAGGATAGTATGGCTATTTCCCTCTCTGAAGGAGGGAGGTATAATTGCTTAGAGCCTCCTCCCTTGCTCCTTTCTTTCTTTTTTTTTTTTCAAGCCATGACCATTTAATTCAGATCACAAAACTTGAGATGCACACCTAACACACAACCTTCTTATATTGAACTGCAAATAAAAGTTTCTTTTTAGGGCATTAGTGCAACCAAGCTGGAATTTTCTAAAACTTCTAATTCCGTTCTTAAAGTATTACAGACTATATTGTGAATAAACTTAAACATTA
>PVKA01025826.1:0-25985 GCA_004027165.1 Ctenomys sociabilis
GAGAGTTTGTGCCCTGGGCCATATGTTTCCACACCACCTCAGGATGAGCCCCTTTATTAGAGATTCCTGGGTGGCCTTAGTTGCTCTCTCCTCAGTTCATTTATTATTGTTTTGTTTTAACTTTGCTTTCAGGAATTATTTTGTTTTACATACTGGCTTCTTTCACATTCTGTTTTTGTTTTGCTTTTTTTCCCTGTTTGGGGAATGATTTTTCTACATTCTAAAATATTAAATTAGCTCATTGGACCCAAACAATTTTTTTTTTAAACTCATACACTGAATGTATAGAAAAATCAGAATTAACAAAAACAATACGTGCCTTGGTTCATGAACTTAAATTTGTTCTCTGATTTTGGAAAAGATGGCCATGGTCGTGTTTGTGTGGGGACAGTGACCACAGTCGTGCTGGTCACTCCATGCAGAATTGGCAAACAAAATTTTGCCACACTGCTGTTTGCAAACAAAAGTGTCTGTGAACCAAGGTGCCACCATAACACAAAATCCAAAATTACAATCTCTAGTGAGTATCTTTGTGGCCTTTGGTAGCTCTGCTGGGATAGTTTAACGCACTCATCTTCCCCCAGCCTATTTCTCCGTACCAATTTTACACTGTTCTTCAGTGTGGGTATGTGCTGGGACCAGGATCACTAGGGCATGTGTCCAGGCTTCTCCGGTTGTAGTAACCGGTTCTGTGCTGATCCAGTGCCGTCTTCACTACTGGCATCACTGGGTGCTGAGGTGCAAGCTGCTGAGGACTGAGTGCCCGTGCTGTGCCTGCACTGCCTCTGCCAGGACTGGCCTCTTTCACCTTCTGTTTCTAGATACCCAGACAAACTAGACTGCTGCATAGGGACTTAAGTGCCTTCTACAGGATTCTAGAAATGAAAGAGCAAAGGCAATTATTTTCTAAAAATGATGTTTATTTTTAGCAGTGGTTTAGATCCATAGAGATTTTAAGAGTTTCACCTGCCAGATTTCTGGGACAGCTCAAAGCCTAGGGGGAGGGAAGGCTGTAGTTTGAATTGATGCTTTCAGAATAACTGTTCCTACTGAGGGACGCCAGTAGAGAACTTTCTCTGGAGACAAGGGTATTGGAAAATCTGAGCCAGTGTGCTATATTGATTGTGTCTTTAAAAAGTGGAGCTGTTGTGTGACTGGTGTGGTGGCATGGATCCTAATACTCAGGGAGGCTGAGGCAGGAGGGCTAAACATGTTATTTCAGCCTGGACAATCTAGTGAATCTGTGTCTTTAAAAAATGTTAAAGGTTCTGAGGACTTAGCTCTGTGCAGGGGCTCTTGGATTCATTTCCCAGTACCGAAAAATAATCTTTTTTTCTTTTTTTTTGGCAGAACCAGGGACTGAATTCAGGCCCTTGTGCTTGCCAAGGAACCACTTATTCCACTGAGCCACCTCCCCAGCCCCAACAAAATCTACTGGAATTAGGAACAGAGCTCAGTGCTTGCCCAGCACGCATGAGTCCTTGGATGTTCTGCCCAGTACACACCATGCGCACACACTCAGGCTGTTTTTTACAATGAACCTTTATGTTGATGAAGAAATTTTGGCAGACAACTTCACACAAGAACTAAAGTACCACAATAAGAAATGAATATCCTAATGATGCTCGTCTTACAAGAGGTTACTCTTCCCATTCTTAGCCTTTCACTTTTTTTTTTTCATGAGAATACTTGGGTCCTAGCTCATTGTCTATTGACCCACTGTGATCAGAATTTCAGATAATTTTGTAACAACTATATTGCTTTTGTAAATAATGCTGTTTCCTGGTTCTTTTTGTTTCAACTGGCCAACCTTACCTTGTATTTGTACTTTTAATTCTCTGCAAATGAGATATAGTTTAAAATTTGGTGCATGAACAGAGAAGTAAGTTGTATCTAAGAAGTTTCACTAAAACCCATCCCTAGGGCCGGGGATATAGCTGAGTGGGGTAAGCACCTGCCTGGCAAGTGCAGCACCCTGAGTTCAATCCCTGGTACAACAACAACAAAAATCCCTGCTGAGGATTTAGCTCAGTGGCACAGCACCTGCCTGGCAAGCATGAGGTCCTGAGTTTGATTCCTGGTAACAAAAAAACCAACCCTATTTTTAATTACTTATGGGAGGAAGTAGCTGTATAAGAAATAGAGCCAGTGCACATTTTGAGCCCTAGATTTTCAGGCGAAAGAAACCTAATCAGCAAATTATTCTTCTTTTCTTTTAAAAAATTTTCAGTTAATTCTATAAAAACCATATAGGTGGGTATTGTTACCCATCCCCCCACACACATAGAGTATTCATTTAAGAAGCCAGGTTTTGGTCTATAAATGTTAAAATGTATTTTTGACAATTTATAAATTACCAAGGCATTTCCTTCTATGGATCGAACAACAGGATTGAAGGCTGCAGGGAAGCCGCCCGTTTCAGCAGCTGTGCCTTCGTGCCTTGGTGACGGTGCTTGTGTTTCAGGTCCATAGCAGGCACAGAAGCAGCTCTAGAGGGAATGTGGGTGACTCAATGGCCTTAAATCCCGTGTAGTGCGCGTGGGTGCAGGTGTGTGAGCAGGTGTTCACGGGCCTGTGTGTCTCCAGGAGGAAGAAGCTGGCTCGGAGGACGACTGCCAGCCGAAGCCGGACTTCACGGTCTCTCTGGAAACAGACTTCAGTGCACGCTGCTTCCTGGACCAATTTGAAGATGATGCCGATGGGTTTATTTCCCCGATGGATGATAAAATACCATCAAAATGCAGCCAGGACACTGGGCTTTCAAATCTCCACGCCGCTTCAATGTAGGTCATTTCAGTAGTAGTATTGAAGTGGTTCTGTGAAAAGTCTTTCATAAAGCTTATCTCAGATTTGTATTTAAATAAGAATCTGAAAAAAAAAAAAATTATGGGCAGAGGAGATGGCTCAGTAGAATATGCACTTTCTTGGCAAGCGCAACGGCCTGAATTCAATCCCCAGTTCCACAAAAAAAAGAAAAAAACAAGAATCTGACAAAACATTGGAAACCAGCTAAGGGGCTGGCCAAATAGCTCAGTGGATTAAAGCGCCTGCAAGCAGGAAGAGGGCCGGGGTTTGATCCCCGCACCTACCTCTCCGGCCCTGTCCCTGGGGCAGGCTGAGATGGCAATTAAGACTGGATGTGGTGGGTAGTAGCTTGTTCCTGTAATCCCAGCTCTTGGGAGGCTATAAACAGGCAGATGACTATAAGTTCGATCTAGTAGTGAGACCCTGAACACCCTGTAGATCTTTCTCTAAAATAAAAAAAAAAAAAGAAGAAGAAGAAGAAGAAGAAGAAAGAAACCTTACTAGGATGAGGGTGTGTATGGGGGGTGGGGTGGCGGGAGACAGTGATTTTTTTGCTCAGAGCTCCCTGCAGGCGGGGCTGGCGCGACATGTGGTGCCAGGGGCCAAACTGCTGTCCTTGTGTTTGCTTAAGCTTGCCTAAGCAAGTGCTTTAGTATGCTGAGTATCTCGCCAGCTCCATAGTGGTGAAGCAGGGGTGGTGAAGCAGGGACACTGATTTAAAAGAGAAATACCCAGGCCCAGGCCTCAGTGCTTCCCTCCCAGGCCACTTGCTTCCATAGAAAGCTCTGTGCCAGGTTCGGCCTGGCGCCAAACGCAGCTTGGTCCTTACACCCTCCTCCTCCTCCTGCGGTCAGGAAGAGCTGCGGTGGAGCAGGGCCAAGATTTCCCAAGCAGTGGGAGCCCAGAAGCTGCCTGTTGCTGACGCCCACCCTGCTGGGGGCCACACCTGCCACTGCAGCTTGGCTCCTACCCTCCCTTCCACACCTCCCCGCGCTGCACTCTCTTCACCTCCGGAATTTAAATGATCTAACTTTCTTGACATTTTTTTCTGCCTTTTAGACCTGAGCTCTTGGAACACCTTCAGGAAATGAGGGAAGAAAAGAAAAGGATTCGAAAGAAACTTCGAGATTTTGAGGACAATTTTTTCAGGCAAAATGGAAGGTAATGAGCGTTTTTCTCCCGTCCTCCTCGCCCTCAGCGCTGCTCCCCGGCCCTGTGCTGGGCTCCCTGGAGCCTGAGTGCCAGCTCCTCCATGTCTGCCTGAGGCCCTAGTCAGTGGTCAGACTCACTTCTTGGCTGAGGTCTAAGGCCAGTACAGATTCAGCTAGCATTTGTAAAACCACCTTGTCTCATACAATTCTCATTTAAAGCAAGAAGCCTGGGACTGGGGAGATAGCTCAGTAGAGTAAGTGCTTGCCTGGCAAGCTCAAAGTCCTGAGTTCAATCGCCAGTACCAAAAAAATAAATAAATAGATAGATAAATAAATAAATAAATGCAGGAAGCCTATACCTGAATTTCAAGTTGACAGCACTTTTTTTTTTTTTTTAAAGAAATCAGAAGTATTTTAGTCAGTCATCCTTAGACAAAAGAATTCTATCTGATACATACACAGAACTGAAACAATCAGGCCTCCCAAATTTAAAGATCAAATCTAAACATGGGCATCTGAGATGAATGCACACTTCTCAGATGAAGAAATACAAATGGCAAATAATATATGAAAAAATGCTCAACATCCTTGATCACTGAGAGATACAAATTAAAACAGCACAGAGAATCCATTTAATCCCAGAAAGAACGGCTGTCATCGAGAAGTCGCCAGTAACAAATGCTGGAGGGGCTGTGGAGACATAAGGAGCCCTTCTCCACTGTTGGTGGGAGTGCAGACTGGTACAGTCACCCGGGGAAATCAGTGTGGAGATTCCTTTAGAAATTAGAATTAGAAGTCCCATACAACCTGGCCACTTCCCTTCTGGGTATTTTTCCAGAAGAACTGAAAACATCACACCACAGTGATATATACAAAGCCATGTTTATAGCAGCACAATTTGTCACAGCTAAATCTTGGAAACAACCCAAATGCTCATCAACTGAGGAATGGATTAAAAAGATGTATTGTTTTTATGCAATGGAGTACTACTCAGCTACAAAGAAGGATAAACTTGAGACTTTCATAAGTAAATAAATGCAACTTGGATACCATACTCATAAATGAAATAAATCAAACACATTTATAAACACTGTATTGTCTCCCTAGTATGAGAAATTAAGAGTAGATAAGGTCTTAATGGGAAGAAAATGTTCAAAAGGAAAAAACTAAGATGGGGAGGGGAAAGCACAATAGGGAAAAATGTAAGTCAGTTATACTATTAGTGTCTCTTAAATTATTAAAAAGGAATGTCTATGATAATAGTGATTGGAAAAACTTTTAGGCCCATGTCTTGTACCCTGAGCAACTACTTTAAAGATAACAACACGTAATTTATTAACTGTTATTCTCCTATTTTGTTATGAAATTTTATTGTATCTTTTTTCCATTAAAAAATAAGGGGAAGGAGAAATAAGAAAAGGGAGGCTTTAAATTATCAGAGGTTTTTTTTTTTTTTTTTTTTTTTTTGTGGTAAAGGGATTGGACTCAGGACCCTGCACTTGCCAGGCAAGTGCTTATTCTACTGAACTATTTCCCCAGCCCAGCCCCATAAGCTTATGTTAAAAAGAAACACTGGAGATGTGACTCTGGCAGTGTTTGCCTAAGATGCATGAGGCCCTGGGTTCCGTCACAGGTACCAGACAGAAAAAAAAAAAAAGGATGATAGCAGTTCAGGCTGAATGAAAACATTACAGACACAGTGTGCAAAGCAGGAATCTTCCCTTTCATGTGTCAGGTAACTGGCCAGTGTCTCACTCAGGCTCAGCTGGAGGCCACGATAGATCTGCATCTCCCACATGAGTTGGGATTGATCATTTTAAGCTGGTCTCATGTTTGTCCAAATTATTCTTCATATACCCTTCAGGGAAAGAAAAGTACCAGAAAAGCTAACTTTGGTATTTTTTCTTGCAGTACCAGGGATCAAACTCAGGACCTTGCACTTGCAAGACAGGCACTTATCCCACTGAGCTATCTCCCTAGCCCACCTAAGTTTGATATTTAAAATGAATTAGGTTCCAGGTTAATTCAACTACTATATAAATGTACATTTAGTATCTCTGATTTGGATCTGTTGTATAATGACTACCTCAAGATTTATGCATCTTATTCCTGAATGTTTGCTTTTTGTTTTCTGTATGTTGCAAGATATTTAGAGAATATAGATAAGCAGATAAGAGTATTCCTCAAATAAGACCATCAAAGATAAAGAGATTAATACTGTGCTGTGTTTTTCTTTCCCAGCCTTTTTTGGGCATAGTTTTGATTTGTCTGTATCTCCTTCATGTTTATATTATTACTGTCACAGATTATGAATAGTATCCTATGTACAAAAAACTGTACATAATTAGGTAACATATATAAGCACTTTTTATGAGGTATAAATATTGAATTTAACTTTATCATCAAAAATGTTTGACCTAAAAAAAAGAAAGAAAAAAAGGGGAGCCAGCCAAATTGCTCAGTGGACTAAAGCACCTGCTTAGGCAGAGTGCAGAGGCCAGGTTCAATCCCCTGGCCTGCTGTGCCCGCCCTGCCCCTGGGGTGCACTGAGACAGTGATTGAGACTGGGCCTGGTGGCATGCACCTGTAACCCCAGCACTTGGGAGGCTGAACACAGGACAATCACTATGAGTCCTAGCTGTGTAGTGAGGTCCTGTAGACCCTACCCTAAAGAGAAAAAAAAGTTTTACCCAAGGGCCCTACACTGTCCTAAGAACCAGCTCCCTTCCCATCTGAGAACACAGCCCCTCGCCAGGGCTACGTGGTACCTGGGACAAGTGCCAAGTCCCAGGCCTGGTCCTTGTCCTCAGACAAGGGCCACCTAAAATCCTTTCGGAGAATGAGGCAGAGCAAAAGTAAAATCAGTTTGTTTTAGTTTGTTAAACAAATTAAACTGCACACTCTTGCCCCTGCCCACGCGAGCTCTAGGATAGCAGGAAAGGGAAGCCCTGGGTGCTGCTTCCCACCTGACCACCCTCTCTGGTGTTGTCATGTGCAGAGTATGACCATAACACTTTCGCACCCAGCTGGTGTTGGGAGTGTTACATCATGGGTACCAATCACTCAGCACAGTGTCTGGCCCTTGAGTATGTGACACAACTGCTGAATTCCAAGATCAATTTTAAAACTAGGAATATTACTTTTCTGTCCTTAAAAAAATCTGCCACTTGTGGGTGTACCAGTTGGTAATTAAAAACTTGATGGTTGGGGCCGGGGAGATGGCTCAGTAGAATAAGCACTTCCCTGGCAAGCGCAAGGGCCTGAGTTCAATCCCTGGTTCCACCAAAAAAAAAAAAACTTAATGGTTCATTAGGCAAAATATACAAAAATGAAAAAGCTTTAAGTACAGATAAATGATTTCAGTTGATAGGAATGCAACATGAAATCATTCTTAAGAAAGAATTTCTGCATTTGTTAGTCCTTCTAAAAAAATACTAGATTAACTTTATGAAAACTGAAGTTTATGGTGTCTTCAGGGGAAAACTATATATGTATATATATTTTTTTTTCTTCTTTTTCTTTTTTCTGAACCAAGGATTGAACTCAGGCCCCTGTGCTTGCCAGGCAACTGCTTATTCTACTGAGCCATCTCCTGGTCCCCCTGGAAAACTACTTTTCAGCAGTTATCTTAGTCCAGCCCTGCCTTGATGTCAGGTGACTTATCCATACTGATTCTGTAGGCTTATAAACTGCAGTCTCTATATATTGATAATTTGCCTGGTGAACAGTATCATATAGGTAAGACAAGGAAGGGTCTTCAGCCTCCTTTCCTTTGTTTCCACTAGAAACATCCAGAAGGAAGACCGCACTCCCATGAATGAAGAATACAATGAATACAGGCACATAAAGGCAAAGCTGAGGCTCTTGGAAGTGCTCATCAGCAAGAGAGACGCTGACTCCAAGGCCATGTGAAGGTTGCCTGGCCTGGCCTGGCCCAGTCCAGCCCAGGGCTGCTGGGTGCAGGGAGGGTTCACTGCTCTCAGGTAGAGAGCGCTAGCAGGGACCTCCTCCAGCCCGGCAAGCAGATCATTAGCCCTTCGTCCTCCAGGCCAGTTTCCAGCACCTGTCTCCGGACTGCCTGGAGGAAGACAAGTGTGATCTGCCTGAGGAATTTCATGATGGGGATTCCAAGCTGGCTACACACACACACACACACACACACACATACACCACACACACACACACACACACACATACCACACACACACACACACACATGCTTCACTAGCACTAGCAGTGATGAGTCACTACAGTAGACACAGCTGTGTTCTTCCCATCTGTGATGAAAACAAGCTCAGGACTCTCCTGTACAGAGCGAGCTTGTGACCGTGCATTGGAGCCCTATTGCTGCTGCTGCTTTGGCCATTCTAGTGTCCTTTCCGCAGAGCTGTGCCTTCCCTGCTGATCTGCACAGATTTCCCCTCCAGCTCTTGGGAAGACAGAAGCTGCTGCTGCCTGCAGTGGCCGGGTAGCCACCTCCTAAGGGTGCGTTTCCTCAGGACTTCCTGAGCTGGCAGAGCCTCTCAGGCCCTGATCAACACAGAGGACAGAGGGATTGCAACAGGAGCTGCCTGAATGCTGATTTGAAAGCAGGACTGTGGTGAAGTCTAGATGTGTCCTGCCCTTCAGCTCTCCAGTTCTGCAGCAATGCTAAGCGAGGATCGCATGCCTGTGTCGCCTGTTTGGCTGTGGCCCTGGCCAAACATCAAGTCTTGCTTAATTATAAGCCTAACAGCTGGAGATAATAAGAGGAAGCCTGTGTCTTCAGTCTCCTGAGTACTTACCAGATTTAATTTTTTTAAGGAAGTGAATCTGCACTAAAATCCATAGACAGGTAACTGTAGCCCTCAGAGCTACAAGCAGAATCTTGTGACTCAAGGCAGAATCTAAGTCAAACTATCTTCAAGATCATGTATAGAAAGAAAAAAATAACTATGTGGCCAAATTTGATTTTAATTTTTTCAAAGACTGTTTTACAGTGCTGTCTATATTAGACGTTTTGAAGGGACCAGGGAAGTTAAGCCACCAAATCATTCATCTCTTCAGTGCACTTGACATGACCTTGTGATTTGTTCCTCACCTTCTGTGTCTGCCTTTGTGTTTGTGGGGTGGAGCCCAGCCACAGCTGAGGCAAGGCAGTGTGCAGAGGGCTGCATCTCCTGAAGGTGGTGCTGTGGGATGGACAGGGTGCCCTCCTGCTCAAGAGAGTGGCCTTCTCAAAGGGTACAAATTTAACAGATAAGGAAGTGAAGGTAAAACTGTACTGACTGATTGTCAACTATAAAAGTGGGTCTTGACGGCCAGGAATATGGCTCAGTGACATTGTGCCTGCCTGGCAAGCATGAGGTCCTGAGTTTGATTGCTGGTAACCCCACCCACCCACCCACACACACACACAAAAGGGGGTCTTGAGAAACACGTGACAGGTAGGAATGGCACAGCACAGCTACTGGCCAGAGGCAGCAGCTCTTGTCAGGTAAAGGCTGCTAAGGGGAGCACGGGGAAATGAATGCTGTTGTTTGCTCTTAGTCATGTAGAAGCATGAGCTGTGTGCTAAACATGCCCTGGCTTTGATCTACACACCTAAAGGCGGTACCTACAAATTTAAATGTATATGAAAATATAGTTTGATATTCTTTGCTCTGTTTACATTGCAAATGGCTATAATTTCAAGGAGTTATAAATAAAATGATGCACTTTAGGATGTTTTCTATTTTTGAAATCTGAACATGAATCATGCACATGACCAAAAATTGTATTTTTTAAAAGAAAATACATATCTAGTCTGTCCTTTTTTCAGTACTTGTTCTCTTTTAAAAGCTATGATATAAATCATTGCCAGTTAACTTTTAAAGTACATGTTTAAGAGTGTTGTTGAAATACTATAGAATTTTTTAAAAAGCTATGTATAGGTGAGAAGCCACTAGATGTTCTGAAATCTGTTGCTTCTGCCAAAGGTAAATTAACTGAAAGATATATTCAGGAATCCCCTTTCCAATTTGTATGATTCAATAAAAGAAACACCAAGTTATAGTAAAATATGATATGTATGAAGTGTTTTTCTTTGTAATGTCTAACCCATATTCTTCATAGAATGAAGTCCAAATTCAGTAGGGGAAAGCTATGTTTATTCCAGCTCTTTGTCAAAGGCAAATTACTCAGTGGTTTTGGCTTTTCCAGAAATGCCATGGCAAATCTGTTTCCACGGCAACTGTTTCTGCAGCCTGGCATCTCCAGGCACAGAGGCTGGGCATAATTGGCTTCATACAGGCAGAATGTGCTGGGCTGCGGTTGTCCTGCTCCTCTCTGGGGAACATGTGTGTTCATTAGCACATGCCAACAAAATAAATGTCAAGGGTTATTTAATAACAATGATAAGTAAAGGTAAAGTGTGAGTAAACTTGATTATATGATCATAAGAAAGAGCTGGCAAAAGCTTATAATTTTACTGAGCACTTGCTTTTATTGCAGTCTGGAGTAAACACTAAAATAGATGTTTATATTTGGCATGGTATATCATTACTATACTTCTTCTTTGAATCATATTATTTGGACTAAACTTTCTAATTCACTTGCTAAGACATAGAGCTGCAATGTTTAGGACAAGGGCCAATTTGGACCTTGTTATAAGAGTAGAAGCCTGTCCTTTGTTGCTAAAAGAAGAAAGCATAACCTCATCTATCCTCCAACTCAGGAAAATTTTCCATGAGAGACTAAACAGGTTTCAAACCAGATGACTGATTTGTAAAAATTGCTAGTTAGAGCGCATTGTGTGCCATTAGATTTCTTCCCCTTGGCTGTCAATCTGAAGTCAAAGATTAGTATTTACTGCTAAGAGCAGAGATCAGCTGATGGCTCTACGGCTCTGGTTAATTCTTGCTTAGTCTCCTTCCCATGCAGTACATTTTTGAGGTTGAGGAGAGCTCTAGCAGGGTGTCCACTAACAGTGTGACATTTCAAACCCAAGACAAGTGCCTCTGGGCTGTGTTTGGATCATAAATACTGCACTGAGCTGTCCCAAGGCCAGCAGTCTGGCTGAGCATCTGTGGCTGGCTGAGCTTGGGATTCCTCCTGAGGTGGATACTTGGGTATATCATCTGTATACAGGAACAGCCGAGGTGGCAGTTCAGTTGGTTCTGTCTGGAGGCTGCCTAGATTTCAGTAGAGAGAATTAGGTCCAGGAGCCAAAACAGATGACAGCTTTAAAGGAAAAATCATAGTTTAAAATTTGTTGTTTTTAAAGATACTTAAAATCTGATAATGAAGATGCCTTTCTCTTCCTTTTGGAGGTAGATAGTTGGACATCATAAACTATTAATTGCTTTGTGAAATGTGTTTGAATTGTTCATCTGACACTCAGCTTCCTAGATTTTTTCCCCCCTTGTTTCAGTGTCTACTTGGTTAAAGCAACAGAGAGGGACAAACCCACACCCTAAGTGGGTGCTACTTCCCCTAATGCCTTTGCGGTAGATGGAAGCCACAGTGTGATTTCCTCTCTTCATCCACTTGTGCTTCTCCACCTGGTCCTCAGAGTATAAATCACTGGCTCAACAGACTTTCAAGTGTTTCTGTGTTCACACTGGTATGGTTCCAGGCAGTGGCACACCAAGCAGGAGGGAGACTTGTGTGCTGGGCTCTGCATAGGGCAGACTGCTTCTGCACCAGACCCCTCGTAAACTATGCACACAGACAATGATCAAAAGCACAGTGACAGAGATGTGTGTGTAAAAGGAAAGTCTAGGCACATTCCCAACTCATTTTTAGGAATTTGCAGTGATATCTCTGTAAAATCTCATCTGGCCTGGAAAGGGGTCACCTCAAGGAAAGAGGTGGCAGATCTGAGTCTCCATCTGAAAGCACCAAACAGTGGTGAAAATCACCAGGAATCAATAAATTTTAACTAAGTGGAATGGGCCCAGAACAATTTTAAGATAAAATGTAAGCTGAGGGGCTGGGGAAGATAGCTTGGCAATCTAAGCAACTGCCTGGCCAGCATGAGGATCTGGGTTCAGTCCCCAGCACCACATGCTGTTCCAGCACAACATGCTGGCCACTGATACTAGGCGTGGGGCACATGCCTGTAATCCCAGCACTGGAGAGATTGAGACAGGAAATAAATAATAAATAAATATTTTTTAAAATATAAGAAGAAAGCATTTGAAATGACAAATATCCTTTTCTAAAATATAAGTGTAATAAAAAATACATATCTATTTCTACCTAGGTATTGTATATAAATTTAAAACTATAAAATATTTTTAACTGTACAGGTTCTGACATCTGCTACAGCATCAGGACTAAAGAGCCTGTGGGTTTGGTCTTTCCTTGAGGAACCCTGTGAGCTCCAGGAGAACTGCAAAAGCCCCGTGAGCGTCATGCCCTGACTTCAGGGAGAGAGGCCCCTGGGAAGTGGAGCAAACTAGGTCCACACTAGGCACGTCCAAGTCATAGCCAGAAACATGCAGTGCTCTACACTCAGCATATTCATTTATAAAAGGGGCAGGAAGGACTATAGGAGTGCAGAGGAGGAGGCATTAGAGCAAAATGTCTAAGTCTGTGAGGCCATTGAAGGTAGGTAACACTAGGCATTTACTATTCTGAAACTAGTAAGGCCACCAGACACCTGAGACCTCAGCAAAATGCCCCACTTCTGTTAGGTGACAAGAACACCTCACCCTCAGAGTTGCTTGTGTTAGGCCAGGTCCAGCCATGCAGAGGCTGTGAGTTCTGTTGTAAGCTTAGAACAGCATGCGAGGTGGGTGCAGAAGCCCTCACCCCACCCGCCCCTTCGGACTATGCATGCTAAGAATACTCGTGACTGAAGAAAATTAAGGGTTGCAGGAGGAACCTCATTCTTGTGTTGAGGCTGGGACACAGACCATGCCAGCATCTGTACGAAGATAGTCCTGCTAACGTAGATGTTCTTCAGTGCCTTCTTGCTGAGCTTGAAGAGTACATTTTTTAACACTGGATCCAAAGAAAATCTATCAGAAATGGCAGGCAGAATTTACAGACCCTCCAATTTCTTAGTCTCTTTTTTTTTTTTTTCAGTGCACATGGAGGTATTGAACCCAGGACCTTTGCACTGAGATGCATGGTTAGACTTCTTTAAAAATTACTTAGTTGATACAGGGTATAAGTGGCTAAGTTGTCAAACCAAGCTTGAACTTGTGACCCTCTTGCATAGCCTCTCAGAGCTGGGACTGTAGGTATGCACCACTGCACCAGGTTCTTGCTATTGCCTCTTTTAAGGAACCAGAAAGTTACAAGCTCAAGAAAACTTGAATTCTACAGCCTGAAACACTGCCTAATGGAACCCCAAAGTCATCCCACCTTCATTTCACTTCTAGTCCTCTAACAGTGTGTAGAATGGTGGGTGACCTGAATGGGAATTTGAAAACAGGACTCACACACCTGAGGAGGGAGCTGATTGAACAGGAGTCACAGAACTCCCTCAATGGCCTCAACATGACCTATTCCAAAAGCATGCTGAATCTTGCAAGACAAATGTGACAAATTTATCCCCATGCCAGTCAGCTCACCAAGGCCGTACATACACAGTAGAATCTCATGTTTAGTAAAAGCTAAAAGTCAAAATTCCCCAATGCATTTTTAGAATCCTGGCTGGCAGGGAGACAGCAGGGCTTGGCAGGAGCTGGGGTTGTTGACAGCTTGGTTCACACTTTTCATCTCTAGCAACAAGGCTTGTGCCACAGGGTGGCTCTGCCCCAGGCAGCAGCTGCCCAGGGAACATGGCCCAGGGAAAATCTCTGCCCAGAACCGAATCTCAGACCCCTCATTTCCTCATCTTGGCCAGTGTGTGTGCAACTTTTGTTACTTTGAGTTCTGAAGTTAAAATTTTTTAGATGTTTGAATTTAATTTCTCAAAAGATATGCAGAAAACCTTTTATGCTTCTGGTTCTGCAGTTTTGAATACTGCTCTATAAGGCATTGAAAAATTACCAATGACAGTTACTTTTAAAGAATTTCACAGTGCAAGATTAGACAAAGGCAGGATACAAAGCCAAAATATAAATATGAACATATTTTCCATACACTAATAAGCTGAGATAGAAATAAGGAAGGCAATTCCATTCACAATAGCTTTTAAAAAAAATACCTGTGGATCAACCTACTCAAGGAGTCAAAAATGTCCATATTGAAAATTTTAGAACACTTAAGAAAAAAAAAAAGACACTAGAAGATAGACCTACTGTGTCCATGGATTGGTAGAATTAATGTTAAATTGGTCATTTTGCCAAAAGTGATCTTCAGAATCAGTGCAATCCCCATCAAAATTCCAATGATACTCTAGTAGAAAAAATAATCCTGGAGCCAGCCAAATAGCTCAGTAGATTAAAACATCCTCTTAGTCGCAGGGGCCAAGAGTTCAATTCCCTGGACCTGCTGTGCCAGCCCTGCCCCCAGGGCATGTTGAGATGGCAATTGAGACTGAGCATGGTGGCATGCACCTGTAATCCCGGCACTTGGGAGGCTGTAAGCAGGAGGAACACTATGATTTGATCTCTGCAGCAAGACCCTCTACACCCTAAACACCCTGTACTAAATTAAACAAAAATACAAAAACCTAAAATTCATATACGAACACAAAAGACCCAAAACAACGAAAGCAATTCTAAACAAACTGAGCAAATCTGAAAGCACTACAATATCCAGTCTCAAATTATCCTAAGTCATGGTGACAAAAACATGGCATAAAAAGTCACAGACCAATGAACTCACACAGAGGACATAGAAACAAACTCATGCAACTGTAGCCATCTGATTCATGACAAGAAGGAAATACAGTCTTTAACAGGATGCTGGGAAAGCTGGCTGTCCATATAGAGGACACTGAAACTAGATCCCTACCTCCCCCCCTGGTAAGGATGGGGTGAGGGGTCAAGAAGGAGAACTGCTATATACACTGCTGTTAAGATCATAAGTTAGTTTAGCCACTATGGAAATCAGTATTGAGGCATCTCAAAATACTGTTTAACTACCATATGACCAAGCAATACCACTCATTGGTGTATACTGGAAGCCAGCCAGCATACTGTAGGAATTCTGGCACACCCATGTTTATTATGGTACAACAGCCAAGATATGGAACTGGCATAGCTACCCATCAACACATAAATGAATAAAGACAATGTGAATATGTCTCATGCACATACATACATACACACATTACTCCACCATAAAGAATACAGTTAAACCATTTGCAGTAAAATTGATAAAAATGGAAATCATAGTAAACAAAATAAGCCAGACTCAATATGTAGAAATCTGAAAATAAGTAGAAACATGACTATTATTAGAAAAGAGGGAAAAAATAGGTGGGAAGGAAGAGAATATAAGAGAGGGAAAGAAGATGGAGAAATTGGAGTTATATCAGAAAAACATACAGTGTCATCACGAACTGAGGTGAAAAGTGCCCCATGTATTCCATTAAGTGAAACAACAGGTTACAAAGCATTGTCAGTTTTTATTTTAAAAAATGTATTAATGTATATAGAGGTATCAAGAAATCATCTCAACAGAATTAACTGCTTTAATCTGCCTCAAACACTGGGACACTGAGCATGTTTTTCTTTTGAATATTTTTGACTTATACTGTCATTTCCAAGCAGAGGAAATTAAGAATCACTGTATCTGAAGTGACGCATGTTAATTAGCAAGATTATGGCAATAATTTCACCACTATATGAACCTCAAAACATGTTTTATACCTTAATATATATGATTTTTCAATTATACACAATAAAGTGTTTATTAAAAGTTGGACCATGAGGTGGGAAAGAGATAGTGGCAGAGAGCAGTGCCTCTCACTCTTGCACACGCATGTGAATAAGCATCTGCCATCCTGACACGCTCCATGCTCCTAGTCCAAGGGCCTCACTCTGAGGAGAGCACGGACTACAGCCGGGTGTGTGTGGCAGTGAACAGCTCCATGGAGCAATCCAGCACCTTAAATTCACTGAGACCTACACAGGGGACTGCATCTTGGATGGAGCCCTGCTGGATGCCCAGGGGCCTCGCTGCAGGCAGATGGCCCCGCTCTTTACCTTCCCAAGGCCACTTTATGTGGAAAATGAGAATAATTATAGCACCGCTTGACAGAATTTTATGGGAATTTACATGGACGACTATGAAATGATCACACAGTAAACCCTATACAAAAAGTGGTGCTGCAAGCAGCTATGAGGCATGGATTCCTAGTCTTAAAGCCCAGCAACAACACACTTGGAATCCCTGGGAACAAGGAATGGTAGTTCCTGGTATTTTTCCCCACATTCACCTTCTGGTTTCTTGTTTGTGGAAGTGAGAAGCAGAATCTACTTCCAGCACTTCGTGCACAAACTAGTTTCAACAGGATGAGCCACCTTTCCTGAGAAAGCTCACCATCTCGCCTGGCAAAGCTAAGATCAGCTGCGACTACTGGTGTTCTCAAACAAGTCTCACCACAAGCCTGTGCTGCATTCTCAGAAAGAGTAACTCGCTAAATTCCTTCCCCAGCAGAGGACAAACCCCTTTACATCCACTTCTCCCAAACATATTTTGGGAGATGCAAACCAATTCAGATATGTAAAAAAGAGCAAATGAGTAGCAGCAGAGCCTAATGTGGAAATGCCCAAGTTCTGTGAAATGAAAGAACAGAATTGGATGGATTTCTAGGTCATTTCAGCATCCTGCAATTTCTGTCTTGGGGTATATTTTTAACAGCTCAAAAACTAAATGTAGCCCTGGGAGGGAAGCTGCTCCAATTTTGGCAGGTTCCTAATGTGTAGAGGAAATTTCATCAGAACCCCTGGAAGAAGCAGAGGCAGAGGCTAGGTAAGTACTTGGGCCTCCACATCCTCAGCAACCTGTAGAAGGACCAGAAGGTGCCACTGCTGGGCCACAGCAAGGCCAACTCTTGATTCCAGTGACTTTTACAGTGGCGATGAACAAGACTGTCTCCTTGTCCCATTTCCTAGGAAAGGTGTAGGCTCAGGTCACTTCCCTTTTTTTTCTTTTGGCAGAACTGGGGATTGAACTCAGGCCCTTCCACTTGCCAGGCAAGTACTTATTCTACTGAGCCATCTCCACAGCCCTGGGGTCTCTTCTGAACACCAGTGACTTGAATTTGAGGCCTTGTACCAGGTCCACAAACATCTGGGCTCCCACATGCTCAGGCAGAAGAGGTTAGGAGACCAATTGTTAACAAGAAATTGTGGCTCCTGCATACCGGCCCCCTGGGCGCGTGAGCCAGTACCTAGTACCCAGTTGCCACTTACTGTTGACTTTAGCCCCAAAGAAGAGCATGCCCTCGGGGGACTCAGTGGGAATATGGGGCTCCTTCAGAATCTACTCTTTCCCCCCCTTCTTATTTAAAGAAAAGGTGACCATAAAAAGATTTAGCATTTGGATCCATGTGTTTTTACTCTTATTTAAGTTTCCCAGGAACTTCAACACCAGAGGGAGTTCAATCAATAATTATCATAAATTGTAGCTAACTCTCAGGGAATTAGGCTGAGGAAAATCAGCTTTTAAAAGCTCTAAGGACCATGTGACTGTGCACCCTGCCAAGCCTCCAGCCACTTGGGGGTGGGGCTGGGAGGGAGTTGACAGCTGAACTAATTCTCTTGGTGCTACATATAAGGAAGAAGCATACAGTCCATTAGAACTTTGGAATGAAATAAAGCACCAAAGCTTGGATTGGCTACTCACCCCATGGGAGTGGCTGCTAGTAATTCAGAGCTGAAAAGCCTACAGCACACACTGGGGTGGACACCTCCAGCAGCATCTGCTCGGTTGTGTATCCTGGATGGCTGTGCACAAGGGCCTGACAGATGTTAACCCAAACTTTTGTTCCAGGTAGACAGGCAGCTCCCACCTGTATTAGCACCTGAGCTAGGAGCTCAAGGCACAGCCAGGATGACCAGGTCATCCATAAGAAATATCTCAAAAATGGAGAAATTTGGAAACTGGAAGACTTAGATCGAGCAACTCTGCTGTTCACAAAGCTAAGGTTGTTAAAGGCAACATGAGCATTGTGTTTGTAGACACTTCAGAGGATTAAGGCCAGGGAGATGGCTCGGGGCATAAGTGCCTCTGGCAAGAGCAAGGTCCTAAGTTTGATCCCTAGTAGCAAGAAAAAAAGAGAGGCTTAAAAATGGCTTAATTCTATGTTAAGGGTCAAAGAAAACTTAAGACAACCAACAGATTGAATTTCTCAATAAAATGGAATGATGAAATTCTGTAGTTGAGCTTTTATCTTTTTTAACCTACACTTGCCCCTGACACCATGCATTTTATTTACTAAGTATCACTTCAAATCTATCTTCCTATTCTAGCATATGTTCTCCTTGGACCCACATTTTCCCAGTCACATTAACTATTATTTGCCTCTTAATCCCCAACTATGGTTCTGGGAGAAATTGACACTAAGCTATCCTTATGCCCCCAAAAAATATCTGCCAAAGATGGGAGTGGAAAAGTAAATTTGGTTATGTATACCCTATTTCCCTTCTAGAGATTCATAAAGTTATCTAAAAAATCTTGCAATAAAATTTGTTTCTTGAAAACTCAGCCAAACTTACATAAATACAAGTTTCTCTTCCTTCTCATACAAGGTGTGTTCCCATGGGAAATGCTGCCATTTGCCAACTTTTGAAACCTTTGAAGGTCAACTGTTCCTGCTTTCTGAGAACACAGAGCTATTTGCCAAAGGCAATGGCCATCCAGTACCCATCAGGTGCCTTGGTAACCTGCCAGCCCTGAGAGGATCTTGCCTGTATGCTCTGAGGGGAATATGTACCACACAAGAGCCCAAGGTGGAGCAGAGGCCATAGGACCCTTGCATGCCTGTCAGCAGACAGGGTTCACAGAGGCCACCCAAAAAGGGAGATGGACAGCTCAACTCACCTCAGCCATGGAAGAAGTTACTGGTTCACTGACTTCTGCCACTGAAAATAATTTCAGGATGCATCAGAGGTATTGACAGACTTTATTAGATAGACTCGAAGTAACACAGAGAAAGGAAAAGGTGGGCCACCCAAGAGCGGCACACAAGGTCCAGGGTAGGTATGCAGGTGGCCCTCAGGATGAAAGAGCTACGATGTATGTTCCTGGTCTGTCAGACTGTTGGGGCTAGGTGAGAGTGCAGCTATTTCAAGTTCAGAGATATGGCACCCAATTAATAGTGCCATATTCATGGTGAGGGAACACTAGAATTTGTGAATCTAGAATACCTATTAGAAGAAAGGCGCAGACATAATTTATAGGTTCAGTTTATAGACATACTATAGCTCTCAGACTTGGCTTTTTTTTTTTTCTTTTATTAAGTTTCCTGGAAGAGAAAAAGGCATTATAAGAGTAAGTAACTTAGTTTTCTGAAGCTGCAGTTTTCCTCAAACATAAAACTTTTTTTTTGCGGAACCGGGGACTGAACTCAGACCCTTGTGCTTGCCAGGGAAGTGCTTATTCCACTGAGCCATCTCCCTGGCCCCAAAACTTTTAAAATTATAATTTTTCTTGTCTCCCTTACTCCTACCTAGCTCTTCTATCCTACCTTACTGCTGGCACTAATCAAAGACAAAACCTGGAATCCCAATACTTTACTAAAATGCTGTTGAGCTGAATGTAATGTGGGATCCTGGATCAGACCTTGGAAACAGACAGTCACAGAAAGATTGGTAAAAATCCAATGGTTGAAATTTAATTAACAGCAGGGGCCAGAGAGATGGCTCAGTAGAATAAGTGCTTCCCTGGCAAGCGCAAGGGCCTGAGTTCAATCCCTGGTTCTGCCAAAAAAAAAAGAAATTTGGTCAATAGAAATTACTTCAGTTTTAATAAATATGTCATGGTAATATGTTGGCATAAAAACTCTTTTATCATCTGTACTTTCCTATAAATCTAAATTAAAAAATAAAAAAAATTAAATTATTATTTTTTTTTTAACTTACTTTTTTGATGGAACCAAGTATTCAATTTAGGACCTTGTGCTTGCCAGAGAAGCACTTATTCCACTGAGCCATCTCCCCAGCCCCTAAAATATTTTTTTTGAAAACAAAAACAAAACATTCTACGAAATTCACCTGACACATCTGAAGCTCATCCCTCTCTGTTCTGTACAGGGGCCACAGCAGTACTGACTGGGCTTGCATCACCTGGGTCTGGAGCTGCAAATCCAGGCCAAGTGCTGGTGGCATCTGTGGGGACCCGCCTGCTTTCTCATGGGTCGTATCTTCTCACTGAGCCCCCATCAGGGGCAAGGGACTTCTCTGTGATCTTATTCTTGAGGATGCTAATTCCACTCATGAGGATTCTGTCTGATCACAGAATCTAATCCCTTCTCAAAGCCCTAGCTCCTAATCCTGTCTCTGTGGGAGTCAGGGCTCCACACACACACTCATGCCACATAGGGCCCACTGGCACCTTAAGCAAGATGAAGAGGAACAGCCTCTCCACGGAAGGGTGCTATGTGTACCCGGGCCCAGTTGCTAAATGGCAAGAGAGACCCTGTGAGTGACAGCTGCACTTGAGACCCAGTGCAGATGGCAGAAGACCTGCAACCTCATCATTATGGCCTGCGCCATCCCGAGGTTCCTTTCAAGCGACTGCTGCCTCAGCCAAGTAAGTCTCGCCCCAGCCTAGGAGCTGGTCATAATATAGGTTATGGTTAAGTCCAAGGCCTAGCACTTTGTGACAATAAGCAAGTTATTTTCAAGTGGAAAAACTGCAGTAACAGTGATAATCATGTTACTGAAACTCATTATGTGTTAGATTGAAATGTGCTTTCCATGAATTCATGTGATATTTATAACACAGACTGGTGAGATAGCTCAGCGGACTAAGTGCCTGCTTAGGCAAGTGCAGGGATCAGGTTGAGTCCCGGCACTGACCCCGCCCTCTGGGTGTAATGAACCCCACAGGGGAAGGCTGGAACAGGAGGATCACTACAAATCCGAGCTGCACAGTGACACTCTGTACCAAATACATAAATTCAAAATGCTTATAACAATTCCATGAGGTAGGTAATATTTCTATCCCCATCTTGAATTGGAAGAAAATGAAGTACAGAAAGATTAAAAAACCTGCTCAAGAGTCTGCAGACAGTTCAGAGTCTAAGCACCTGCCTCAGCAAGCACAAGGACTCAGGTTCCATCCCTGGTACCATATGCTGTGCCAGCCCTGCCCTAAACCCCCAAAGCCAGCCACCAAGACCAGGTGGGGTGATGCAAACCTATAATCCCAACACTGGAGAGGCTGAAACAGGAAGATCACTACAAATCCAAACTGCATAGTGACACCCTGTACCAAACACATAAAATTAAAAAAGAAAAACCTGCACAAGACCACACCAACAGCTAGTGAAAAAGCACAGCTAGAAGGGCTGTGAGGTAATTAAACTGCTTAACACACTACATATTGACACAGGACCCGGCACACAGCACACACTCTAAATAAACTCAGAATCTTAATAGCCACTTCTGTGCACAAATCCTAGACAAAACATGATTTTCTTATCTTCAAGGCAGAAAAAAGTCCAAACAATGGTCTTCTCTGGTTCAACATCAAATTATGACAAGTTCATCCCAAGATTTCAAAGTTATCCACTCCTGCAAGTTGAAATTCCTGCAAGTCTCATTTCACAGAGATTGACAAAAAAAAAAAAAAAAAAAAAAAAAAAAAAAAAAAAAAAAAAAAAAAAAAAAAAAAAAAAAAAAAAAAAAAAAACTGCCTGTTAAGTACTAGATATTAACATACTATGACCTGTACTGCAACATCATGAAACTCAGTTGAGCTCCAAATTTTCTGAACAAGGAGATTATGGAGCCACAGAGGAAAGAGATCAAAGTTCTAGAGTGTGCCTGGGGAGAGTCACATGGAGAGAAAACTTTTTCTCAGGCTCTCATGGAGAGCAAACTGGTCAAGCATTGGCCGTGACTCATCCACATGGATGACACAGACAAAGGATTTACAGAATAAGGTACAGGACTACAAGAAAAACCCTGAGGGGACTTCACTGACCTCATAAGAAACATAAAGTACATGTGTTGGTATATAAATCTTGCTCTATCTAGGTCTTAACCATCCAGCAGAAAAGTATAAAAAAATGAAGTATACATCATGGGGCCGTAATATTAAGTTGAGCTGTAAATGGCTATGGTTGACAACTTCTTCGGATAACTCACTATTGTTGTGGAATGCTGGACTGTGATGGATTGTGGTGTTGAGTTCAAGCACCTAAGTTAGTTGAATGACAATGGAGTGCCCATCTTTGACAGGTGTAGACAAAGGAAGGGGTATAGAAAGGAAGAATCATGATGTGTGTGTATGGACAGTACAGTTGGGATTGTAACGCTGTGCTTCTATGAGGGACAAGATTTGCACTAATGGTGGTTGGACAGGATATTATGTCGGCTTCTAGTACTATGGACAACCACTAGGAAAATAACAAGGTAGAAAGTATTAATTATCGAATCTTTGATGTAATTCAGGTATGAAAAATAAGATATGCAAACAGCTACACTCTCTTTCTTTACTGATAAGAGACATAGGGTATAATAATGTCTGTAAGTATAATATCATGTATACACCTTTTATGATACCAAAACATTATAATGAAAAGTTTGCAATGTATTAATTTATGAAATCCATCTTGTCAAGTTATCGTAAAACTGTCTCATCGATATTTGTACTTCAATAAAACAAAAGTAAAAGAAAAAAAAGAAAAAAAGCCCAAAAAAACTTGACATTACCAAAGGTTATATATTATTGTTACATAACAGGATGGTAGACTATAATATTCTTTTTGTCCACAAAAAAACAAACAAACAAACAAACAAAAAAACTATGTTTGATAGGCCAGATACCCTCTGTCCTTTCTCTTTTTAAAAAATTTTAACCTCCTTAAAACTGTAAACTGGAACCAGGTTGTAGTTTGTGGGCCCTTGATTTCTGTAATTATTAAGAGTATACCAGATAAGTCATCAAGACTTCTGACATACAGTGGGATAGAACTAGGAGAATGTGCTAACTGGCTAAGTTGCGCTTTCATTAAATCCCACTTACCAGAACATTGCTAAAGGAAGTCATTAAACTGCTAAGTGATTAAGACAATGAAGGGATATCCAAAGATGCACAGGGGTCAAAGTAAGTCCAGAGTGGATCTGTGGAATATGTAGAATATCCAGAAAAGTAGAATATTCTTGATATAGGGAGAAAAACTGATATAGGGACCTAAAAAGTACCTGGGATGAGTTCATGTTCTCTAAAACTGAAGAATGAACTTTAGGAACAAACAGAGGTTATGAGCAGAATATATTTATTGAGAGAAAGAAAGCTCCTGTCTCAGAGAGGAACAGGAGGGGGGCTGAGCGAGTTGACCCCAGTAAGCCGTCTCTTCCAAGGACTTTTATAGTGTACAACCATGCTGGGCTAAGGTGAAGAAAATGGGAACTCGCTTAGGTAGATGTGGGGTAGGACAACTATGGTCAACCAATGGGATTACAAGCACCACTGCTCAGATACCAAATGGGGAAGGGAGTCACGTAGCAAGAGGGCATGAATGTAAAATAGGACTCTTATCTGATAGACATCAGACAATGGTTCTTCCTGGCTTTCTCAGGGCTAAGATCAAAGATCAATCTCGGATGCTCATCTTTAGGGAGGTTAGCATTTGTTTGATCTTTAGTCTTTAGGTCTGGCTCACAGCAGGAGTATCCGTACCTCCCACAGTTGTAAGGTTATGTTCTCTTCTGTGTTACCTCCTTCCAGGGTCTGGCCCTGTGACTTCCTATAATATTTCTATCTAATTTGGCTCCCTGCAACATTCTAAAGCAATAAATAATGAATGCGGGGCACGGAGAACGACCTATTCCAGAAAAAAATCACTGCTTTTAGAAGCAGTACAGAAATTCATTCATACCACACACACACACACACACACACACACACACACACACACACACACACAAATATTTATTGGGGATACCTATGTGCAAGTTCTGTGGTCAGGAATGGAATTCTAGAACTTTACAACTCAAAGGAACTGCAAAAATTATTTGGTTCAGTCTTTTTATTGTATAGATTCTAAGGCCTCTAACTTCTTTCAGTTAACTTGGCTATTTCCATACAAAATTATGAGATTTCATTCCTCTTCAATCTTTAGGTTATTTATGTAGATTTACTGAAGATATTAACAGAAAGCTACTGTTCTTATTACTTTAACCACCTCCTAATTTGGCAAAACAATTCATCACAGTTGCCTTACGTATGTCCTGAAGGTACTCTGCTGTGATCCAAACACAGATGGCATTTCGAGGTAGGGTAATGATCTTCATTATGTGAACAAGTCCCATTCACCTTTATTTTCTCTTCTCTCCTGTCCATCTGCCATTTTCTGGGCCCACTCCTGCCATCATCGCCACTCAAGGATACTGTCTCTCTGCTTCAGTCCTTCTCATTCAATTTCCTCTGAATCTATACTGCTCTACATCTCCCCATATTCTGAACTCTTGAATAATCCTCCCTAGTTCTTCCCTATAGTTCTAATGCTAAGCCTCGTTCTTAAGGTCCACATCTACCTCCTGTCTCCCAGTTTTATTTACCACTGTTCTGTTTGCTCTTCGAACTCCTCTAGACTCTACCCTAAATTGCTCCACACACCCTTGAGAAACCCCACGCTCCATCAGGCTGTCTTCTCTGGCTCCTGTCTTCCATTCTACATCTGGGACGAGTGTGACCTTCTACTGGGTTATCTATGTGAATGACCTAGTGTGTCTACTGAGAGTCCATTCTGAAAATACAACAAGAAAAGGTTTTAAGTTAAAACACCAAATTTATTGTGTAATACTGAACTATATGCACACACATATAAAATAAACATTTCATATAACTGTATATCTTTTTAAATCTTGTATTTATAAAGACTGAAAAACTACCAATTTAGCAACTGGAATAAGTTTTAAAAACAAAAAGCAAAAATCTACAATCCTTCATTGAGATTTGATGCTGCACCATGGTCCATAAATACTTCATTTTATATAAATAAATCTTTTCTCTAGAACTAGGAGTTTAAAATTAGGCTTACATAGATTCCTTAATCATGTAGAAGTCTCTCATCCCATGGTGAAGAATGTTGAACATGTCATTTTTGAGATACATATATTTGATTTAAACATAATTCCCCCTTGAAATCCCACTGTAAACAAACATTTCAAATGTGATAAACAAAAATTCCATGACAGAGAATGTTCATAGGTCTTAACAATTAGGGAAGAAGAAAAAGATCTAAGTCAAACTTTTGCAATTTAAATAAAAATTTTAAAAAGGTATCATGCATCTAGCAGAGAAGACAGGAAGTTGAAGTAAAAAGCACAGGATGAAGAGGGAAGGGACAGGAAGGTGAGGTAGGGAGAGATACAAGAGGAAAGAAAAAAGGGATAAAAAACATTATTTTCATGTTTCTTGGGCAATATAGAGATTCTTCTAAAAAAAAAAAAAAAACTACAATCTGCTCCAAAAGTGAGGTGACAGAGGAGGTGTGTGCCCCATCATCTCACTGTGCTGTTAGGGCCCTGGCTGAACAGCAAAACAATGCTAGGTTCCTGTATAGTCAGGGGCTATTCCACGTGTCTGTAAGCAGGAGCAGAAGATGTGCACAGGCCTGACAAGGCCACCCTTACCCTCTGACCCCAGGGCATGTGTGCACTCAGCAAGTGCGCTATCGCCGAGCTCCATTTCCAGCACTTTCTAAAAAAATTTTTGAGAAGATCTGACTAAGTTGCTCAGGCTGGCCTCAAACATCTGATGCACCTGCCTCTGCCTTCCAAGCAACCAGAGAAGTGGCTTGGGATTATGGGCATGCAGCTCCATGTGGGACTGAAAACTTTCTTCTTTGGAGGAAGATTTGCTCATAAAGTCTCCCAGAAACTCTCAAGGGCTCTGCCCACACTCAGCTTTCCAGAATTGCAAGTTTCTCAAGGAGTCCTTTCCTCTTTTTGGTTAGAGCAGGGCTATAAGAAGCCAGGGCAGTTC
>PVKA01025827.1:0-32457 GCA_004027165.1 Ctenomys sociabilis
CAAAGGAAGGGTTGTAGAAAGAAAAAATCATGATGTGTGTGTATAGACAGTACAGTTGGGATAGATAACGCTGTGCTTCTACATAATTCTATGATAGGCAAGATCTGCACTAATGGTGGTTGGACAGGATATTATGTTGGCTTTTAGTGCTATGGTCATCCACTAGGTAAATAATTATTGAATTTTTGATATAATTTCACCTATAAAAAACCCTGTAAATATAATATCATGTATGCACCTTGTACAATACCAAAACGTTATGAAAACAGTTTGCTATGTATTAATTCATCGACTCTGTATGGTTAAGGTGTTTTGAAACTGTCTGATTGACATTTGTATTTTAATAAAATAAAAATAAATGGAAAAAAATAAAATAAAAAATAAAATAAAATTTAAAAAATAAATAAAATAAAATAAAAAAACATGTGATTGCAATCCAGCATGATCAATGTATTGAAAAGCATACCTTGATTTAATATAATTGTCTTACCTGTTTATATGTCTTTTGCCTGTTAATTTGTGTTTATTATAATTAACTTGATAAAGATTTATAAGACAAATAAATGAATCTGACACTGGCAAAAACCAAAACAAACAAAACAAAAAAACAACTGTTACAACTGCCACATTCATTGTTCTTTTGTACTTGATCTCACTAAACTCAGTGAATTCCTAAAACTCCTCTCCTCTTAGCTCTATAGACATCAAGGTAGATTAAAAACCAACAAAACCACTTCATTTAAGGAGAGAATTAAGGAACTCAAGATAGGTCACTACAGCCATACTTTACATAAGTGGCTCAGTACTGACAGAGCATAAAGATTCTAGTACTAGTTCTGACTCTGATAAAGTGTAATTCCAGTGATGTCTTCTTATACCACATCTAATTTAAAGACTATTAGATCTAATTTAAACAGGGCAGAGCAGGCCAAATAGCTCAGCAGACTAAAGCACCTGTAGGCAGGCGCAGGGGCCCGGGTTTGTTCCTGGGCCTGCTGTGCTGGACCTGCCCCTGGGGCATGCTGAGATGGTGATTGAGACTGTGTATGGTGGTGTGCGACTGTAATCTCAGCGCTTGGGAGGCTATAAACAGGAGATTCATTACTAGTCCGATCTACGCAGTGATACCCTGTAGACCCTTCTCTAAAATACAAAAATAAAAAAAAAAGGGATAAAATTAACCAAAATCCTCAAGCCCAGAAGTTAAAAGTACAGAATAAAAATGTTATAAAGATAAAACATCTTGAATTTTTCTACTTAGAACTTTTTAAAATATGTAGGTTTACAATTCAACTTTGCGTATTGTTCATATACAACAACTAATAATTTTTTTCAAGCTACTCTAATTTTTTTCATTTTACATAACTGCTGTTTGGGAAAGAAGAATCGCCATAAACCTGAGCAGCTCCATTTTCTCAAACATCTTACCTTTATTAAAGCTTGCATTAGCACCTCTGTCTAAAAGAAACCGAACCAGCTCTGCATTGGCAACGCTAGCAGCATACATAAGAGGAGTCCATCCGTAACGAAAGCTAGAATCTACATTAATACCTGTCAACATAAAAACCTTTTCATCAAAAGCAAAACACTACTTTCATTTTAGCTTGAGAAAATACATAGTAACACAATTTATTCTAGAGGAGAATTTCTTGCAACAATAGTCTAACAAATATAGAAAAAAGTTACATAGAGACTTTAAGAAAGTTTGCTATATTCCAAGAAACATGATCAGACCAGTTATTGCATTGCACTTTAGATAAAATACACATATTACATGTGTCTACATGCTACCTATTTTTTAAACAACAGGAGAAACCTACGATCTACATAACTAGAAACAATTCTTGAGAGTCATATATTTTATAAATGCTGAACAAGAATGACCTGGATGGGGCTGGGTAAGAATAGGCCCTTCGAAAAAAGTTGGAAGAATTGAAGGAGGCTACTTAGGGTATTCCGAATGTCAAAATACATAGAAAATAAGGCAGAGTATTTAAACTCAACAAACTGATGTAGGACAACTGGAATAACATTTATTGTGTTTTCAATATAAAAACCACATGATTTTTTTTAAAATAAGGTGAATGGAGGACCAAAGGAAATTTTAAAAAAGGAGGATGTGTTATGTAACAGTTTGCTATAATGAATAATTACTGTGTACTGCAAACTTGTACTAGTATACATTTTAAGAAAGAAAAATAAAGTGGAATGCTTACAGACTAAAATCTTAAACAACTGTTTTCAGTGGACACTATCCTTGAATTCTCACCAGAATCTAGAAGCTCCTCTATTAAGGCAGTATTCCCAGTAGTCAATGCCTTCTTAAATATTTCACTCTTTTCTTCAGCAGGTAATGGCCTTTTTAATTTCTTAAAATCAGAAAGTCAAAAAAAACAAAATCCAAGTTATATATATTTTCATTTCCACTACATCAGGGAACAATGTTTGGTTAACTACACTGGTTTGTTGTGGCCAACAAGAACAGTGTGTGAATAATTCAGGCACAAAAGTTATTTTTAAAGGGACTAGGTAATGACAAATTCTATGTGAAAAGTTATACCTACAACCCAAGCGAAGCGCACCCAACAAAAACTAATTTTGGGAAAGAACAGAAGAGAAAACAATGGGCCACACGCACTATTTCAAAACACGGCGCAAGTCAAGGAAACCGGGGAGGGGGTGGGGCGCACGAGGCGCCTCATGCCAGGTCGGGCCTCCAGAGCTGGAGGAGGCCAGCACCATTGCAGTCCACGCAAGGCCTCCTCCACTACCTGACACGCCAGGTCCAGATGCCCAATCTCCCAGCCGTCGTCCTCGCTATCGCTGCTCTCGCCTCCGCCAGCCACGGGTAAGCCCCGCCGCGCGCCCGCTGCCATGCTGGCCCGCAGCGCTCCTCGCACCTGCGCACTGGGGCGTGCGTCGTGTTGCGCGGGAAGAAGCGAGACGCGCGGACGCCCGCGCTTTGACCTTCGCACAGGCGCAGAGCTGTGCACGGTGCTTCTCCCCACCCGCTTCCGCCCGCTGTTGCTGCAGAAGGTGTACGTGTGGCATGTCAGTAGGGGTGACCAAGCTGGCCTGTTACACCCCTAGCTAGCGCTTCCAACTCCTTTCAGGTACTTTCCCCTCATGGGAGAAAAAAAAAAAATCAGTCATAAAAGGAGGTTGTGGGGAACACTAGATCCAGAGAACTGGAAAAAACTAAATTATTTAAACATTCGGGGAGACAATAAATAATACAAGGACCCCTGTTATGCATCACTCTGCATAGGAACCAGATTAGCCAGATGGAAATTTGAATCGAGCCTTTTATTTACTGAGTTCAGGTCTGTCAGACATTTCTCATGCAGAAGACTGTCAGGCTCCCGAATGCAGGTAGCAGGGGGGTATTTATAACAGAAATCGCATCCAGTTTGGTAAGCGAGTTTGTTATCTAGCACAGAACAACAGAAAACTACATTCATTTGACACAGCTGCAAACTGTTCATAACTAAAGGGTTTTCTCAGCTTCGTGATAAGTGCATATTTTTACAAAATACATCTTAAGCTGACCGCTTTACAGAAAATGGTTAAGGAGGGAGTTTGTCTTAGTTTGCTGCCTCGACAAGAAACAGTTATTTATTGTTCAACAGCCTTGATCCGAGAGGGACAGAGTAGATAACAAGAAGTACAAGGGTTTTTTTTTTTCCTTAATAATTTCCCACTGTTAAGGCACAAAATTCTGTTAACCCTTTACACCCCTAAGGGAAAGCAGTCCATGGTCAAACACGCCCTTTTGCATCTAACATTTAGGTGATTTTTTTTTTTTTTTTTTTTTTTTTTTTGGTGGAACCAGGGATTGAACTCAGGCCCTTGTGCTTGCCAGGGAAGCGCTTATTCCACTGAGCCATCTCCCCAGCCCTATGTGATGTTGATAATACTTTATCTTTGCCACCACAGGAATAGAACATATTTATCTGTCCCGGGATGACTTAAGAGGAAATCAGCCTTGAAGTATTCTTTAAACCCTTATGCAGGACTTAAAAAAATCTTTAATACTAGATTTTGTGATTATTTACTCCACAGACTCCTAAAGATAAGTATTTTTAAGTAGGTTATTTTGAGGCCACATTTGTCTAAAAGTTCCCATTCAATAAATGTTATGAATCATTAAGTATAACCAGGAACAACTGGTTTGAGCAGACAACATCAAAGATACACCAAGCTGCCTCAAGGAGTTCACACCTTGCTGAGAGATATGTAACATGCAGATAATCAAAATTACTACTACAGATTGTAAGTATCTCAAACGAAATAAGTGTGCTCTGTTTCTAGAATTATGTTTTTTTCTAGTGAAATTTTTACTTGAGCAGTTTACTTGACTTCTCTGCATCAGTTACCTTTTCCATAAAATGGAGATAATCATAATATCCACCGAAAAGAGTTGTTAATGATCTAGAGGAATGAAACGCCTAACCCAAAAGATACCTGAAATGACTTTGTGTTCTCTAAAACCAAAGAAAGAATTTTAGGGGCCAGAGATTCAGAGCAGAATATTCATTGGGGGAAAGAAAGGAACAAAAGGGAACAGGAGAGGAACAAAAGGGGACCAGAGCGGGTTGTCCAGGAGCCTCCCTTTTCTGGTTTTTTTAATAGAGCAAAACCATAAGGTAAGGTTGGTCTACCAGTGGAAAATATGGGAATTCATGCATGAGTTGGAACAAAACTGTGGTCAACTAATAAGATTACAAGTACAAGTGCTCAGGTAAAATTGATTAAATCTAAGACCAAATGGGGAAGCAAGTCATGTAGCAAGTCTGGGGCTTATCTTGTAGGGGCCTGGGTTAGACTATCTGGCTTCCTCAAGGCAGTTATGAATCCCTGATGCTTATCTTTAGGAAGGTAACTTTTGTTTGATCCTTTGTCTTGAGGTCTAGCCTACAGTGGGAGTGTCTATTTCTCCCACAGTTGCAAGGCACCTGGTCTTCCACACTGGCTCCTGAGGGCCTAGCCCTGTCTAACTGCCTAGAATATTTCTATCTAATTTAGCTGCCTACAACATTATGAAGCTTAAATTAATTTATGGACTTGGAGTAGGACTTGCCTCAACATGAAGTAAATAAATCTTAGCTATTATTTTAAGTAGGGTGGTTAAACCTGAGTAGGATTCTGAATGACAAATAATGAGAAAGCTATAAAACAAGAGAAAGAGGGAGGGAGGGAGAGAGAGGAGACTTTGCCAGGAAGTGGAGATGACTAGATAAGGCTGTAAGAGATAAAAAAGGCTAGGACCCAGGACCAATGTGGACAAATGAGGATCCTGAGGAGCAGTTTAGGAGGTGAGTACCATTTAAATTTTGCCCTCTGGGTACCTAATTTAATCCACCCTAATCATTACACTGCTTGAATGAGAAAGGCCTAAAGTTTCAGTTTCCTAAGGAACGGTTGGTAATGAGAAGGTGGAAAAAGAATTGAACCCTGAGTGTTTCTAAGACAAGGAAAGACACATTTTGGTGTGTGTGTGTGTGTGTGTGTGTGTGCGCGTGCGCACATCACTCATTTAAGAAGCGATCTCTTTTTCAGAGACTTCTTTTGATTATCTGGGTAGGGTCTCATTTACTAAGATAAGGGAAGGCTGCAGGATAAGCTTGAAGGTATGAGCATCTCAAAATTCAAACTCAAATAACTAAGTATACCTTTTAAATAGTTGAATATTCAGGAGAGCCTCTCTTGGAGATACACTTTTAGGAGTTACCCATATACAAGTGGTTTTTAGAACCTTGTTATTTACTCAGCAAGTTTTCATAATCAAAGATAATATTATTTTAAAACATGAAAATGTAGAGAAACTAGAATACCTAAAATAATTCTGAAAAAGAATAGGAGGAATTGTTTTACTTGATAGGAAGTGGTATTGAATTCAGAAATTTGTGGTGTGGATTACTGGAATAGAATGGAGAGCCTAGAAATAGCCCTGTACACGTTCAATACAGTATGACCAACTGACATTGACAGAGATGCAAGATCAATTCAGTGGAGGAAGGATAGTCTTACAACAACAGACCCTGTAACTATCCATATGTTTAAAAAAATGAACTTCAATCTAAGCCTTGTGCCCTTCACAAAATTAATTCAAAATCGATCATGACTTTAAATGAAAGTTCATATCAGCATTATTATAGTAGCCAAAATGTATAAAACAACTCAAATGTTCATCAACTAACGATTTGCAGTTGTATATATTATTTAATTATTCTCTGGCTGTTTAAACCATTTGGTTCTTCCCTACCCTGGATTTACTTTCCCCATGGCCTTCTTTTATGACTCATATTTCCTTTAACATGCCTAAATTTCATAGTGGAAATACATTTTGATTATTAAAAATTTGGAAAGCCAATCTGAGATCACCGGGATAAACAAAATTAGTGTAGCGAATACCATCTGTATAAGTTTCCATCTGTAGAAACATATTACTGCAACCCGAGTGAATTATAAGAACAGAATTTTTTTTTCCTTTTACAGTTCTAGAGGCTAGAAGTCTGAAGTCATGCTGTCAGCAGAGGCATGCATCCTCTGAAGCCTTGAGGGGAAGATCCTTCCTGGCTTCTTCCTAGCTTCTGATGGTTGATAGCAATCCTTAGAAGTCCTTGATTTGTAGATACTTTAATCTCTACCAGTCTCTTTACATGATATTTTCTTCTGTGTATATGTGTCCATGTTTACTTCTTTGAAGGACAGCTGTCATAGTGAATTGCGGTTTGCCCTAGTCTTACATGACCTCGTGTCAACTTTAGTGCAGTTACAGAGACCATAAATAAAACCACATTCACAGATATTGGGTTGAAATTGAGAGGTTTTTAGCATCACAATAAAGAGACAGGAAAGATGAAAGAAGCCTTTATTAATTCTAAAGCCTTGGAGAGGATCAAAGGCAGATGGGAAAATCCTCTAACCTAAGACAAAAAAAAGCTTAGGTTTTTAATAGACTTTTGCTAAGGATGGAGTTAGGGGGTTTCAATTGCATGTAAGGAGCTGAGTGGGGTCTCTCCTATATGTTTGTGAAAGGTGAGAGGAAATTGTATCCAGGGCTAGAGTGGGGAAGGAAGAAGTGGTTATTGGGAAGATAAGCTGGTGTTTTAAGGGCTGCACCCATATTAGATGACCATCATGTAAGTTAGCAGTTTATACTGGGGCCAGAACCTACCAGAAATAAACTTTTGGGGGACTGTTCAACTGAGTATACCATATACTTTACTTATCATGTTTTCAAGACCTTATATTGTAGCATGTATTTACACTGCATTCCTTTTTTAAGCTGAATAATATGAGGTAATCTATCCTATTAAAAGGCCATTATAATTGGAAACTAGACAAATTGCAGGAACAGTGGAAAGAAGGTATGCATTCAAAATTTGTTGTGAATTAGAATTAATAGGATTTGGTGAGAGGGAAAGAAGTCAAAGCTGACAAGACCAGAACATTTTAAGGAGGAAAAGATTTGGGAGAAACAAATTATGTATTGCAGAGATGATCTAAAAGCTTGAGGAACATCAATGTCCAAATGAGTATGGAGCTTCTTAGAGAGGCTATTGGCTAAGCTTGAAAAGTCATCTTCCTAAGCAGTATTAATAGACTTATTAAAATGATGGCTAACAAGGGAGAAAGGAGATGAAATAGAAGGCCAGGAATAAATCTTTAGGATCTACTATATTTTTAGGAAGCCAGAAAGGAAAAAGAAACAATAAAGAGGTTTAAGAAATAGTTAAACAGGAGACAAAGAAGAAATCAATGCTTCAAAAGTCTTTCATTGCAATGTGACCCAAGTTAATGATGACAAGTCATTTTATAGTGGTTCCTATATGCCAGTCACTATTATAAGAGCATTACTAATATTGTCTGTTAACCCTCACATGATCCTGTTGAAGTAAATGCAATATCAACTTTAAAGAAGGAGAATATAAAGACATAGAGTTAAAGTCATTTTCCAAAGATTACATGCTAAAAGTGTGTGAGATCGTCCATATTTTTAAATAATGGATGTCTAACATATTTCCATGTATCTTCACACTTCCGTAAGTGTGAAAATGATATCTTTTGGGAGTATAGACTTGTTTGTACCATTTGTTGATTCCCTCAAGGAAGCACTGTTTTCCAAAAGTTTCACTAAAAAAATTAGACTCAGAATGAACTATGATTCATTTACAGGTAAGTCACAAGTTTTATTCCTGATCAATCAAAAATGTGCAATTTGGGTTTGTTTGGTAACATTTGGGGAATTTCCCTAGGGTTACTTCCTGGAATGGGTCAGATAACCGCCTACCTCCTGCATTAAGGACTGCAGTGTTCTGCATGGTTCACTGATTACAGGACCCTGGAGAGACAGAGGGTGAGAAACCAATAGCACATCAGGAATAAATATTACCCAAGTTCTCTCTAGTTCCTGTTTTCAAAAAATTGACTTTCTAAGCTTTGACTCAAATATTAGTGATGATTAGCTAATATAGTTCATTTTGTGATAACAAATGATGGTGTCTCGCTCTGAGGGGAGCTTGCTTCAAAGCCAACATTATCAGACTTTTATAATTTTTATTTATTTTCTATAAGGGAATATAAAGTATATATAGTAGCATATCAAAAATTTGAAAATACTCTATTGTGCACTGAAATCTTTATTCTGTTTATGATCCAGTTCAGCTAACTCATTTGGAGATAATTTTGGAGATTTAAAAATGGTTATAAATATTTTTTAAGTTACTGTGATTTATGTTCATAGAATAACCAGGTGAAAGGACAAACAATTGCTTCTAATCATATAACATTAATTGATCCCTAAGTCCTTACCTATTAACTGTGTTTTATAGGCATCAGTATAAAAGTTGTAAGGAAGACAGGCAAGATCCTTGACCTCAGGCTGTTTCTAGTCTATCAAGAGAAACAAATTAATAAATATATAATTAAATACCAGGTAATGATAAGTTTTATAAAAAGTTAACCAGGTAAAGGGGATAGAAGGTCATAGAGGCAAATGAAAATTTAAAATAATAATTTCAGTGAAGCCTCTGAAGTGTTATTAATGTGATGAGACATTTTAAGAATCTTGATTGCTGATTACAAGGAGCAAATATTACATGCATACCAGCCTAATAATGATAGGTAAAGTGTTATGTTACCAGGTTTGGGGTCACAAAGACCAGATTCTTGGTGTACTGACTAAAGAATGGAAAAGGTAGTGAGGATGTGCATTTATTAGGGGTTGAAAAGAAATATACTCTGCTGAGTGAGAACAGGCCATTGTACAGACCTACAGTAGCCACAAGGGTAATGGTGTGGGGTTTTGTATGAGGAATTCATAGATTACTTTTTTGCTATGCAAACAAGACATTTGGGATAGTGTCCTATCAGAAACTCACTTGGCCTGATATCATACAGTATTGAAGGTAGCCTGTCAAAGACCTGCTGGGTTTCACACCAGATGTAATTGAATTATTGAAAATGTCATTTTTCTAATTGGACCCACACACAATGCTGCAAAGTCACTCCAGACTTTGTGCTCTGCACCTATGCTTTGGGTTTCCATGAGAGATGGGCTTTTCATAGTTGCTTCCCTGGTTTGTCCCAGTCTTAATCTCCTACCTCAGTTAAAGAATCAGGAATACCACTTAAGAATCTATTACAATAGTTTAGGTTCTCAACCTTACCTGTTTATCTTAATGCTTTGGAGGCAATTATAGTCAGAAACAGTCTTAAGCCAATTATAATATCAAAATTTCTCAGAGTAGTGTTTAGGAGTTAATTTCTCAAGATTCCTTTGTTAATTTTCATATATTGGAAAAGGCTATAGAAAGGGAGCATCAGGAGCTTAGCTGAGGACAGCTATCTATATCCATTAGGAAAAGTTAACAAAACAAACCAAAACTGGAATACTGAAGCTAACTTTAAAAAAAGAGAGGGCAGGCCAAATAACTCAGTGGATTAAAGCTTCTGTTTAGGCAGACTGGGTTTGATCCCCAGCCTGCTATTCTGGTTCTGCCCACAGGGAGTGCTGAGATGGTGACTGAGACTGGGCATGGTGGTGTGCACCCCATAATCCCAGATCTTGGGAGGCTGAACACAGGCACATAACTACAAGTCCGATCTATGCAGTGAGACCCTGTAAACCCTATCCTAAAATACAAAAAAAAAAGTAGATTCTTATTTGAATTTTTTCTTTGAAGATTTATTTCTTTATTTTTTAAAGGAAAATTGATAGAGAACAGATCAAATCCTAAAGAAGGAAAAATAATTGGGAAATAATAAAATGGATATTGGTTTAAAACTATTATATATTTCATACAATAAAAACAATTAATAGTTAATGAAAATCTTTGCCTTGTTTCTTCAGATATCCTACTATGGAACTCAGGGTTGAAATGATTATGGAAGAACGGTGGGAGAGGCTGGCAGTTATTTATGGAGGTGGCTAAATATCTCATTTTGAATATTCTCATTGTGTAGCTAGCCGATTAGAATGGCTGACAGAAAAATAAGTCACTGTTGTCTGAGCCTGAACTGCTACCACTTTCAGGGAAACATCTTTCACCTGTGGTCTGAGAACACCTTCAAGTAATTTTATATCTTCAAAGATATATCTGAATTATCCAACACAAGCATCCTATCAAGATCTTGATCATAATAGATAAGGATGAGAAGCAGTTGGCAATTCTATATAAATCCAAGTTCCTCAGACCTGACTATATGAATAAGAGGGAATTCATTGATTATAAAAAATAATTAATATCTTACAGCTCAACACTAATAAAGTGTTCTTCTTATGCATAAATAGCACAGTCACTGTCACACTGACTGAAAGATATACAAGAATGAGGCTGGTGGGTGTCTGTCTATGACATTTGCCTGCTTAGTACATTTGGAATGAAACTGTCAGCATAAGACTACAGCATTGCATGTAATGGTTTTTTTATTTTATTTTCTTACATCTTTATTTTTTAGTTACATTTTATTTTATTGATGCATGTTTTTAAGGGTTTCTTTTAAAAGACTTCACCACAGAAGAATGTAACCTGCTGTAATTGAAAAGTTCATGTAATCACAAGTTAGTAGAGCAGTTATATTTCCACCTAGAAGTTTCATGAAGTTTTTTTTAATATATTTCATGTAGAAAAAAAAAACCTGAACTTCAAATGAGCATATTCAGCTTTGGAAAGTTATGTTATTTGACTTGGAGATCTTATTTTCAAATTTTAGAAGTTTACAATATTTTGCATCCTCAATTGCCAATAAAATAGATCTTTGTTATTTTACTATCCTTTTTTCCTCCTATAAAAATTTGTAATTTAAACAGCAACTTGAAAAAGTTCAGAGACACTAAGTCTGTTCTCCAAATTTACAGAACCTGCCACCTTTTTATAGAGACATTTCTATTCAAGTAGAGAAATATTCCTAAGGGAGCCTCTAAGCCAGGGATGTGAATCAGAATGCCATGTGCCTTTGCAGTCATGCAGAACTAGGAAGGGTAGGGTGCTAGAAGGGGGCAGCTCCAGGTTCCTGACCCTAATGGTAGCATGGCTGGAGACTGCCTCAGTAGTACTAGAAAGCTCTTGCTTGAACTGGCTACTACTAAAAGAGCAATTATAATTGGAAACTAGACAAATTGCAGGAATAGTGGAAAAAGGGTATGCATTCAAAATTTGTTGTGAATTAGAATTAAAAGGATTTGGTGAGAGGGAAGCACTACTGCTTAATAGGAAATTGGATCCTTAAATAATGTATATTTTTGGTCTAAATTTTTAAAAAGCCACAGAGAAAGTTTCTTCTGTTTTGAATTTTCTCTAGTCTGAGACTTCAGACTAGTGCTTACCTTGCTAAGTGAATTAAGTACTAATTAGTACCATTCCTTAAGGATGTGATAGAAATAATAGAATAGTGAAACCAAAAGCATTGATGTTCAGATGTATTTTCTTTGTCTTTTGGCTTAAAAATACAGATAATAGATTTTTAAATGTCAGATGTATAATTATGTTATTAAAAGTTTCTAACCTTTTTCATAGTATTTCCATCAGATAATAGGATTCTCCTATACTACATATGTCAACTGAAAAAAAAAAGGTCAAAGAATCATATACTCTTCACAAATACTTATGTCCAGAGTTAAATTACTTCCTGATCCAACCTACACTAAGCCACCAGTGCTCCTTGCTACCCGCATGGAAGCTGCTGTTGACTCTTGGAAGTATGGCTAAAATATCACAGTCGCACAACTTGAGACAATAGCAGGCCACAGTCAGCACTTGTGTTTAGTTGTTTTTGGTGTAACTGTCTGTTTCAGTTACTCTTCTCCTGTTGTTGGGACAAATACCCAGCACTCAAAGTTAAAGAGGGAAAGGTTTATTTAGCTCACAGTTACTAGAGGTTTCAGTCCATACTCAGCTGGCTCCAAGGCAGAGCTACACATGGCAGAGGGCAATTTAACATGGCAAAGAACAGAGAGCAAAGAAAGGGGAAGCAGCTCAGGCAGCTGGCTAGTTTCTCTCCTTTCCTTACATTGTAATGCAAATTACCTGCCCCACAGCAGGTGCAGCATCCACACCCACAATAATCAATCACAAACTCCAAAAGCTGCCCTGTGACTGCATGTGGCATTGGGGGGACTCCTAGACACAAACCATAACACTGTCAAGAGATATTTACTATCATGAGGGGAGAAACACTGTTGCTGCATCTGAATCTGTGGCTCCTTGTCATAGGGGTTTTCTGTCCTCTTTTCCCTATATGGGTCTGTCTACAAGTATAACTTTTAAGATGTATATATTTTATAGTGTGCAAATTCTCAGAAAATTTGTGTATGTCATCATCTGAGATTCTTGTAATCACTGTGTGATCAGTAAGATTCCTGTAATACTGTTTTTGTTTTGTTTTGGTTTTACAAAAAATCTAACAAACTGAAAGGAATGATATTTATAGAATCTTTGAAACTAGTATATTTTTGGTATACTAAATGAATAAAAGCATAATTTAAACTATCAAAAAGTAGTTTGATTGGATAGATAGATTGGATAGACTGGAAGTATTATAACAGGAAAGAGGAGTCAGGGTTGACCTCTAAACTTTAGTCCTAGTTAGTTTGGTGAATGGTTATTTTTACCCCAGTAGCAGTAAATGAATAGAAAAGTAGATATACACAGCATATATATGCATAGGTGAGTCCAGGTCATTGCTCAATCAATACTGAGCATTAGTTTGGGATTCATGATGAAGACAGTGTTAATTAAGTTGTAGTGCCAATTAATCTTGTCAGTTTGACTGGATTAAGAGACTGTTGGAGAGGTGATTGGATCATGTGGATTAATCCACTGGTGTTCTAGCTGAATGTGCTATCTGAAGGCCAAGGCCACCAGAGGTGGGGGAAGGTGTACCTTTAGAGGGTACAGCTCTCGCTGCTGCTCTTTCCTTATGCTCTGCTTCCCAGCTGCAGTCAAGCGAGCAACCTCCCTCCACCATACCTTTCTGCCATGTTATTGCTGCCTTGGAACTAGCTGACCACTGTGACCAAAATAAGGATCTCCTCCTCTAACTTATAAACATTGGCTATTTTGTTCCAGCCTTGAGAAATCTGACTGATGCAGCTCTGGAAGGGCACTAAGTAGAAATAGATCCATAATTTGTCTAACTAGTTTTCTGGAATAATATATTTTGATTTTTGTCTTAATTAACTTGCCACTCATTTGTTTCATTTGTAGATAACCTCATGATATTCTGATTTATATTTTATTTTATCTTATATAATATTTATATAAATATTTATATTGCATATTTATATAATTTTATTTTTATCTTATTTATTTTTTCCTACATTTTTAACATATACTCTCCTGCATTGCAGATAAGCATGGTGGGAGAGAATGCTTTAAGAGTATGATAACTTTCACTCCAAAACTTTGCAGTTAAACACTGCTGGGAAATAGTAATAGCTCACAAATGCATAGGCATTCTTGTGCTAAAAACATTTAAAAAACTACAGTTTAAAAAATATGATCAAATCCCACAGTATTATTTCCCAAACTTCCTTGATTACAGAACATTTTAAAATCATCAATGTACTGATGAGTATCAACAAGAGCTGAACAGATATAACAGGCTCTTGAATTAATGTAGATAGCAAAAAACTTGGCTTTTAAGTGTTGCCAAAAATGATCAAATTTATCATATTTAAAGTACATTGTTTAAAATGCAATGTATTTAAATAATATAAGTTTGTTAAAATTATATGACAAGATAATGAAGATATGTACACATCATAGATTAAAGAACAAAAAATTGGTGACATATGCCATGTCATTAACTGCACTTAGTCATCCATATCCTTTGGTTCTATATCTGCATATTCCACCAACTTCAGATGGAAATATTTGAAAAAAATTGAATATATTGAAAGTATACAGACTTATTTTCCTTGACTTTATTCTTCAAATAATATAGATTAATAATTATTTGTATAGTACTTACAATGTTTTAGGTCGTATAAGCCATGTAGAAATGATTTAAAGTTTATGAAAAATATGTGTAGGTTATATGGAAATACTGAGACATTTTAAGTAAAGAATTTGAGCCGGGCATGGTGGCGCAGGCCTGTAATCCCAGCACTTGGGAGGCTGAGGCAGGAGGATTGTTGTGAGTTTGAGACCAGCCTGAGCTACAAAATGAGCTTAAGGCCAGCCTGAACTACATAGTGAGACTCTGTCTCAAAAAGACAAAAAAAAAAAGAATTTGAACATCCATAAATTTGATATTCACAGGGGTACTGTAATTAATCCCTTTCAGATACTAAGGGAAATTACAATTATGTTAAAATTTAGCAAGCCTTTATAATGGCTAAATACAATTTTAAGAATATTACATATTTTAAGGAATAATTTTAGCTACTAGTGACAATATTCAGCATCATTCACCTAAAAACACATGGCTCTTTTCATCTTAAAATGAATCTAGCAGCTGGTGTTGGTTTCATGGCATGATGATTTATGGTAGGCTTTACTGTGTTCCCTAGACCTTGATATCTCTCCCAGCTTAAACAGCATGTTTGTGTTTAAGGCAAGAAAGAGGAAAGAAAAAATGATACAAGTCATATTTGTTGCTTTTTATTAGAGATGTCAAAGCTTTCTTAGATGCTCCAACAGTTTTCACCTTATATGTCCTTTGCTGATGCTATTAGCTAGCACTCCAAATGGCAAGAGAGATTGGGAAACCACCTGTCATACTTGTCAGTCTTTACAGTGAGGTAGAAGAAAAGAAGATTGAGAATGAGTCTTGGATTAGCCAACAGTGATGGAAATAAATTCATGTAATGTTTATCAAAATCCTATCAAATTGGTATGTTGATTATCACTTTTCTAAAGATAATCTAAGACAGAGAATTTCAAAAAGATTGACCAAGGTTACACAACAATACAATATAGAACTCGAAGTCAACAAAGTCTGTCTCCTGAATCCATCCTGTCCTTAGCTACTTTACTACAATGTGGAAACAAAGCAAGAAGCAAAGTATTACTTTCTTGTATGAGTGACCTTCCGTGTCACTTAATAACATTCTCACCAATGATATATTGTTTATTATAATAGGCAATGAATTACCTAATGATAAAGTTAAATTGTGTGCTATTATGCTTTTTATTTAACCATAATAAACACCATAGTTAATTCAAATTTTGCCAAGTCACTCTTTCAAATAATTCTAAGGATTTTCATATGTATTTTCATATCCATGATTACCTTGTAAATCCTATGAAAAACAGAGAAGTAGACATAATCATTTGCAATTGATAATTGGGGATACTAGATCAAGGTTTTATCAAAGGATCTGTGATTTAAAACCAAACTTTAAAAGATCTAAATCATTATTACTTCATTAACCATCTTCCAGGACAGAAATTTTTATTGTAGGATGAATTTTTTGTTTATATTTTTTGGTATGTAAAGTATGAAAATATATATATATATATATAGAAAAAAATAGAAATAGTGTATCATATAATGTCATACATTTATAAATCATATAATATTTAAATAAGATTAAATATATATGTAATCTCAAGTATTTATCTTTATGTAAAAACTTTAAAACCTTTTCATGTAGCTTTTGAAATGTAGAATACATTATTATTTATAGTCATTCTATTGTGCAAAGCATAGCAGAATGTTCTACTTCTCTTTGTTATTTGGTACCCATTGGTCAACCTTCAGGATCTCTGCCTGTCCTTTCCCTTCTCCCTTGTCTCTGGTGACCAACATTCTATTTTTTTTTTAATGTTTTTGGTACTGGGTCTCAGTACACAGCTCAGACTCATACTGATCTTCCTGTTTCAGCCTTCCCAGCACTGGGATTACAGGCATGTGCCACTATGTCCACCCTCAGTGGCCAATGCAGGGCACACAGAGGTGGGGCTGGTGCCACAAGTGGTACCAGGGATTGAACTCCGGTCCCTGTGCTTGCTTAAGCAAGTGTCATCTGCTGAGTTATCTCACCAACCCTGACCAACATTGTATCTCAACTTTGAACATATCAACTTTTTATATGCATCATATCATATCAGGAAGTATTTGTTTGTGTCTGGTTTATTTCACTCAACAATAATCTATAGTTCCATCCATATTGTCACAGATAAGATTTTATTATATTTTATGGCTGAGTAGCATTTCCAGTTTATCTGTACCAGATTTTTTCATCTGTACGTCAGTTGGTGGACACTTGTATATTTTTAATTTCCTGGCTATTGTGTCTAGTGCTGCAATGCATAACTGTAGAGATGTCTCTTTGATAGATTGATTTTACTTCTTTACTGCCCCACTGAGCAAGGAGATTGCTGAATCATATGGTAATTCTATTTTTAACCTTTTTTCCTATTTATGTACTTGGTACAGAGTCTCACTATGCAGTTCAGCCTGGTAGTGATCCATCTGTCTCAGCCTCCCCAGCACTGGGATTACAGGGTGTGCCACTACACCAAGTTTCAGGTCATCATGGCACTCCCTGGGTTCTGTGGCCGGCATGGCTTGTGGTACCAGAGATCAGTCTTTATGCTTACCTGGCAGGCACTTAGACTGCTGAGCTATCTCCCCAGCCCACAATTTTGACCTTTTGAGGAATCTCTATACTGTTTTACATATTTTTATACCAATAATGTGTAAACACTTGCTTTTTCTTCATAGCCTTAGGAATACTTCCAAAGTTGCATTTTAAGACCAGATAAGAATCCAAATAAAAAAGAGAACTATAGGACAGTTTTTTCAATAAACATAGAAGCAAAAATCCTCAACAAGATACTGTCAAAGAGAATGAAATAGACCATTGAAAAGTAGACTAACTAAAGGAATGCTTCATCCCAGGTATAGATTCAACATATGCAAATCAGTCAGTGTAGTACATCACACCAGCAGAAAAAGGAAGAAAAATCACATGGTTATGTCAATAGATGCAGAAAAAGCCTTTAACAAAATCCAACATGCAGGGACCGGGGAGATAGCATAGTAGAATAAACACCTGCCTGGCAAGCTCAAGGTCCTGAGTTCAATCTCCAGTACCGGAAAAAAAAAAAGTCAAACATCAAATCATGATTAACATCCCAAGAAAATAGGTAGAGAAGGACCTTACCTCAACCTGATAAAAGCCACTTACAACAAACCTACTTCCAACATTATATTAATGTTTTTCCTCTAAAATTAGAAATAAGACAAAGGCATCTAACATTACAATTTTTGTGCAATATAATTCTCAGAATGTTAGCTGTAAAAATCATGCAAAAGAAATAAAAGGAATATGTGTGGGAAAGGAAGAAATCAAATTACCTCATTTTCAGGTGACATGCTCCTCTACATAGAAGATCCCCAAAATTCCAGTATACCAAGGTACAAAATCAACACAGAAAATATCAATAATAAACCCATGGAGAAAAAAATTAGGAAAATAATACCATTCAGAATAGCATCATTAAATATTTAGAAATTAACCCAAGAAGTTAAAAACCTCTGCAGTGAAAACCTCACAATGTTGAGAAAGGACATAGGACATCACAAAATAGAAAGATATCCTTTGTTTTGGTTTGAAAGTATCAATATTGTCAAAATGAATATACTTCCAAAATTAAAATATGAATTTAATGCATTCCCAATCAAAATGCCAACAGTATTACTAGAAAACCAAATCTAAAATACATATGAAATCAGAAGACTCTTAGAATAAAATCAATCGTAGGTAACAATTGCAAAGCAAGAAGTATCACTAGCCCAGATTTTAAGTTGTATTACAAAGTTGCAGCATGGTATTGACACAAAAGCAGACATGTGGATCAATGGAATAGAACAGATGCAAAAACAACTCCAGGAAGGTTTAGCTACCTTATCTTTGACAAAAGGGCCAAATCCTTTGGCTTGAGGAAAGAGCCTCTTAACAAATGGTACCAAGAAAATCCGCTATTTATTTGCAGAAGGCTGAACCTAACCCATGTCTCTCACAAGCTGTCTAAAGTGAAATAAAACCCAATCAAAGGTTGAAATATTGAAACAGAAGACAGAAGATAAAATAGGCAAAACTCTTGAATTTATAGGCACAGGCAAGAATTTTGAACAGAACCTCAGTGGCACAAGGAATAAAATCAAGCATTAGCAAATGGATTTCATAAAATTAAAAGCTTCCACAAAAGAAACAGCCAACAGCATAAAGAGACAATCTATAGACTTTCTATAGAGATTTCTAGAGAAAAATAAATTTCCGGTTGTTTATTAGACAGGAGACAAATATCTAAAACACATTAAAAATTCTAAACAATTAGAGTTTCAAAAATTAAAATCTCAGTAAAAAAAATAAAGAGCAACTTCCCAACTGAGCAGACACCTCTCCTAGAGATGTTTCTGAAGAGTTAAAGACATCACATTACACAGAGAGGCATGAATACCTATGTTTATAGCAGCCCACCTCATAATAACTAAATCTTGGAAGTGGTCTTATGTCTGTCAAGAAATGAATAGATAAAGAAAATGTGGCATTATTATACAATGGAATACAACTTTGCCATAAAGAAAAATAAGCTTGAGTCATTCGTAGAAAAACAGATGTCTTGAGACCATACTGTTTAAAGAAGTCAGACATACAAACGTAAATATTACACGGTTTCACTGATATGCCAGTGAAAATTATATCCCAAAATATAAATAAAGAACAAAAGAAAGATAATAGGGAACTGGGACAAAGATGGAGAGGAGGGAGTTGGAGGGACAGAGTAAGGTATAAAAAAGAATTTAAGAGAAGAGGCATAAAAATATGCAGCAACAGATGATACTCAACACTAGATGAATAGTGGATTCTCCTAATCTGGCGGGTGTTGGGGCAACAACTAGACTGCAGAAAAAGAAGATCAGCAACAATTTGGTAAACATTCATCCATTTTTGTCTCCTCTCCCTCCGTCTCCTCCTCTCCTCCCCTCTCCCTTCAGTTCTTCCTCTCCCACTCCCCCATATCTTTTTCTGCAGTGCTAAGCAGATATTTTACCCATTGAGCTGTATCCTAACATTGTGCCATATTTAGTCCCCTTATGTCAAACATTCCTTTTTCCTGTTTTACTTGGGAGCTCATTTTGTACTTGTGACCTGTTTCCTTGGTTCATTCTATTTTTTAATTTATTTTTTAAAGACAGTACAACATAGTATTAAAACAAAATATTACAAATGATGCATTACTTCACTAATCAAAAAAATATGAATTTGACAGTATTTGTTGTACTGCTTACTTAGTGTTGTCTTCACATTCATTGTTCAGATTACCATATATATGTATGCAAAATTGGAAGAAGAAAGAAAAAAATGGGAAAAAAAGTTACAAGAAATTAAGAAGAGAGAAAACAACATTGAAAAGCAGAGGTAAATAAAATAAGCATTAATTGCTGTTCAGTCTCTTGACATTTCCTTAAATACTTTAGCGACTCTGTTATTGTAAGCCACTTGCTGTGACCATTCCTTCTCTCCATAGAGATTTCCGTAAGATGTCTACTAAACCAATTCATTCATCTTTTTCATTGTTTTGCTTAAATCTTACCCTCTTGTAAGTATTATAATACCCATCCATTTAACATTGCACTGATTCTTTCACCCTCTGCCATGCCTTTGCCCTACTGTAATTTTTTGTTTGTTATGTAGTGGTTATACTGTCTACTATACTACAGTATGTTATTTGCTTATTTATCTTTATCCCTTAGTAACACGTATGTGCCTGTAGTAGACGTTTACATTTATTCTCTGATATATCGTATTACCCAATATAACAGTTCAGTCAAGCTGACTGAAATGCATGCCAGTCACAAATGTCACCCCAATCCACTACCTATAACTTGAAGCTAGTCAAACACACATACACGACATCAATAAATATGACAAAGCACTATTGATAGGAATCTATTGTGGTGTTATCTTAGCTAATCTTACCACCACCTCTCCTTACCAGCACAGGTCCTGAGTCTTGTACATCAGCTCCTTTCCCTTCCCTTGACCCAATCTCCAAGTGTTTCATACCCTCACAAACAAATCTGTTCAACTACCATAAAGGTTCAACCATTCTCTTTCTTTTCATTTTAGTTCTTTATGCTCAGTGTTGTGATGTCTGATAATACTTCTTCATGTCCAGGGAAAGGTGCTATTTGTTTGCTTGCTTGCTTTTCCTTTTTCTTGTCTTTCTGAGAGAGGGTTTTTCTATGCAGTTTAGGCTGGTCTTGAGCTCACTTTGTAGCCCAGGCTGATCTCAAACTCAAAATGATCCTCCTGCCTCAGCTGTTGCATTCATGATAATCATGGAACTCTTTACCACTTAGGCTGTTTCACCAAGTGTCACCCTAGAGTTTCAGGAGACTTAGCAATTGCATAGAAATTTATAAAAATAGGCTAAATGTTTTTATTATATAATATTCTGCTGGAGAGAGATACCCAAAGTATTTTCTTGTGGAGCCTTTGCAAACATTGTATCATATTGAAAGAAATAATATCATTTTTAAATGATTCCTGCCATTTACTTGGCATTTTTACTGCATCTATTTATTGAGAAATTTTATCAGCACAGCTCAAGTGTTACATGAGCATTACTATTTTTATTCTTAAAACAACCTTGAGACATGAGACAATTTTTATAGACAAAATATCTGAGAGTGAAAAGCTTAAACATTTTTCATGTGTCATATAAGTAATCACTACTTGGTGGGATTCAAAACCAGGAACAATTGGAGTATTGATTTCCAAATGTATCTACTGCCTAGGAGACTATGATTTTTCTTCTTCCAACCAGTACCTTGACACAGGGTAGTCACGAGAGTTGACCACTTACCTCAAAGGGCTACTAATTCTGCAGTGCAGTTTGTTCTCCAGAGCTTTCCTATGAGATTAAAATGAATCTAATCTGTAATGAAGCCACTTGCTTGAATCTCCTGATTTAGCCCACTTCTTTCACTTAACTTCTCCAAATACAGCCTATCTAATAAGTCACTTGAGCAGGAATATTCATTACAGGTTTTGCTAGGGAACCCGATCTTACACAGACTCCTAGCTTTTTTTTTTTTTTTTTGAACTGAGAATCAAACTCATGACTTCTCGCTTGCCAGGTGAATCCCCATGATGAATGCATTTTATGATTAGGTTCAGTTACACTATATTCCTCTGGATTTTTTTCTTAATTTATGCATTTGGTACAGGGTCTTACTATACAGCTTGAATTCCTAGTGATCCTCCTGCTTGAGCCTCCTCAGTGCTGGGATTATAGGTGTGGCCTAGGGTAGGGCTGGCATGGCATATGGTACCGGGGATCAAACCTTGGCCCCTGTGCTTGCCAGGAAGGTGTTTATTTTTTTTTTTAAATTTATTTATTTATTGCAGTGTCTCGCTACACATCACGGATTCTTTTTTTGCGAGGGGGGGGTCAGCTCAGCCCACCCTGGGGGGAGGGGCTGGTATGGCATGTGGTGCTGGGGATCGAACCACGGCCCCTGAGAGGTGCTTTAGACCGCTGAGCTATCTTGCCAGCCCCAGGCAGGTGTTTAGACCACTGAGCTATACTACATTCTTTAACATATACTATACTCTTTTCACTGAGAATATTTCAAAGCTGAATGTAAATGAATTTAGGTAATCAGTCATAGAAACTGCTAGTCTAAAGATTTCCAGTGAAAATTTGAGAATATATGCCTCTGAATAGAACTAGGTTTGCTATTTTGAATTTTTTTTTTTTTTTTTTTTTTTTTTTTTTTTTGGTACCAGGGATTGAACTCAGGACCTTGCACTTGCCAGGCAAGTGCTTATTCCACTGGACCATCTCCCCAGCCCTATTTTGCATTTTGACTTAATAAAAACTTATATTAGGGGGAAGCAAAAATTTATTTTTTAAAAAAAACATTTGGGTCTTTTTGAGGCAGGGTTTCACTGCAGTTTAGGCTGGCTTGAACTCACTTTGTATGCTAGGCTGGTCTCGAACTGGCAGTGATCCAGTTTCAATGGAAGAATGTATTTTCCATATTCCAAACTAGTAGGAGGTTTTCCTTAATACATAGTGTTTGTGAAGCAAATTATATATACGTTCAGGATTTTAAGAATCAAATATGGTAATAAATATATAATACAGGATTCTGCTTAGCATTGAAAATATTAAAGGAGAGTGAGAAACAAAGTGACATGCCTAGATGGATACAAAGGATTCCACTTTTCTTATCACACATTAATAATCTACCATTGAGTGACAGAAATATATATCTTATCATTATAAATAACTTCTGTGTAGTTGATTCACACAAAGCATTTCAGTGGAGGTCTTTGTTGATTATAGATTTCACATTTTTATTTGATGATCAGGGAATTAAGTAGAATTCGTAATGAATGGAATAATTGTTGGACATTTTAAGCATACAAAATCTACTTGGGAATCAACAGTATGATTTACGTAATAGGAAATAATGCCAGCCAGAGGAACAAATACTTGTAATTTATTAACATTAGAAAAAAATAACTTTTACAGAGTCTCCTCTCTCCCTGCTGTACTCTACCATCCCCACACCCACAGCAAGGGTACACACACACACACACACACACACACACACACACACCAGAGACTATTTATTTTAAAGTGCATAATAGTATTGGAGGAAATACTGTGTTTTACTTTGTAACTGGCTTAGAAACAAATAAGAGATTTGGAATAGTTACTAATTTGGATAGTTGGTTCCCTCAATAAAAAGTGCTGATGTGAATTTAAAATTGCTACAGATTATTGTGGTTTGTGTCTGGATGTCCACTAAAGCCACATTCACTTTTATTTTATTCTATTTTTTTCATTAAACTTTGTTTTAATGGGTCTCAAAATTAAGTGACAGAGTTTTGGTCAAGTTGTTTCCATTAGAAAGTATTGATTTTAAAAACTAATAAGTTAAAAACTGCCACACACACACAAAAAAAAATGGTCCACAAAACATTCTCCTTTCCTTCTGAAGGTTTTATGGTTCATCATTATTATTAACCAGTCTTTCACTATTAAACTTAAATGGCCAATTGGGAGAAACAGTTCTGAGACTGGTCTTCCACCACTGATTATGACTCAGGTGGCAGGTGTTAGGGATAATATTCATTTAGCCTTCTGAGCTTTCTGGGAAGACTTGGTGACCTTGCCAGCTCCAGCAGCCTTCTTGTCCACAGCTTTGATGACACTCATAGCAACAGTCTCATGTCACGAACAGCAAAATGACCCAGAAGTGAGTATTCAAAGAAGCTCTCAACACACATGGGCTTGCCTGGAACCATGTCAACAATGGCAGCATCACCAGATTTCAAAAACTTGGGAACATCTTCCAGCTTCTTACCAGACCAGCAGTCGTTCTTTCAGCTCAGCAAACTTACAAGCAATGTGAGCTGTGTGACAATCCAGGACAGGGGCATAGCAAGCACTGATCTGGCCGGGATGCTTCAGGATAATCACCTGATCAGTGAAACAAGCTGCTTCCATTGATGTATTGTTTTTGCTATCACTGGCAACATTGCCACAGGAGACATCTTTGACAGATATGTTCTTGATATTGAAGCCCACATTGTCCCCAGGAAGAGCATCGCTCAAAACTTCATGGTGTATTTCAACAACTTGGCTTTAGTTGTGACATTGACTAGAGCAAAGGTGACCACCTTGCCAGTTTGAGAACACCATTCTCCACTTGGCCCACAGGAACAGTGCCAATACCACCAATTTTGTAGACATCCTGGGGGGGGGGAGCTGCAAAAACTTACCAGTTAGGTGAGTGGGTAGAAGGATGCAATCCAAAGCTTCAAGCAGTGTGTTTCCACTGGCATTGCCATCTCTACAAGTGACCTTCCAATCTTTGAACCAAGTCATTTTAGCACTTGGCTCCAGAATACTGTCACCATTCCAACCAGAAATTGGCACAAAAGCTACAATGTCAGGGTTGTAGCTGATTTTCTTAATGTAGGTGCTGACTTCCTTAACAATTTCCTTGTATCTCTTCTGGCTGTAGGGTGGCTCCAAGAAATCCATTTGCTTAACACCAACAATTAGTTTTTTCATACCCAGTGTGTAAGTCAGAGGGCATGCTCACAGGTCTGCCTGTTGGAGATACCAGCTTTGAATTCACCAACACCAGCAGCAATAATCAGGACAGCACAGTCAGCCTGCGATGTGCCTGTAATAATGTTTTTGATGAAGTCTGTGTCCAGAGGCATCAATGATGGTCACATAATACTTGCTGGTGTCAAATTTCCACAGGGAGATGTCAGTGGTGATGCCACACTCATGCTTGGCTTTCAGCTTGTCCAAGACCCAGGCATACTTGAAGGAACCCTTCCCCGTCTCAGCAGCCTCCTCAAAATTTTCAGTGGTTTTTTTGGCAATGCCACTACATTTATAGATCAGATGGCTGGTGGTGGTGAACTTGCCAGAGTCCACATGTCTGATGTTAACCACATTAGTATGAGTCTTTTCTTTTCCCATGTTGGCTTTGATTTAGTGGTGGTTCTTGTGGCAAACCATTGCAAAAAGCTCATGCACTTTTATTTATTTATTTATTTTTAAAAATTCATTTATTTATTACAATGTCTCTCTACACATCACGGATTCTTTTTTTGCAGGGGGTGGGGAGGTCAGCTCAGCCCGCCCTGGGGGGAGGGGCTGGCATGGCATGTGGTGCTGGGGATCGAACCAAGGTCCCTGAGAGGTGCTTTAGACCGCTGAGCTGTCTTGCCAGCCCGCTCATGCACTTTTAGATAGGGCTTTTTCAGAGGCAGCTGAGTCTAGAGTTCTGTGATTGATTCCTAGTATAATGCTGGAATTGATTCCTGGTGCAGTGCTAGAATTAAGGTAACTACATGAAGGATGGATGGTTGCTGGATCAGTACACTGATTGGATTGTCACTCCCCTAATCCTGGTAGACTGGGTGCACTATAAGGGACAGAAGGAGGCTGCTTCCTGTCTTGTTTTTGTTATCTTATGCTGCCGCAGTTAGCCCTCTACCATGTGCCGCCTGCTTTGCAGCCAGGAAATTATGGACTGAAACCTCTACAAACTGAACTAAAAAAACCTTTCTTTCCTTAACTTTGAGTGTTGGGTATTTTGTCTCAGTAAGGAGAGAAAAATAAGTTGCAGGTCAAGCACTGACATTAAATAATGAGTTGACAGTCATTTTACAAGTGATTCTGTGCATATGAACAAAATCAACAGGTTTTTAAAATCTGGAATCCTGGAACTTAAACTTTGGCATGGTTAAATATAAAGTAATCTATTTGGCTAGAAAGAATACAAATTATAATTACAGTGACATAATCTTAAAAGAAGCACTGTAGACTTTCCATATGGATTTTAAAGAATTAAAAAAGAGTGGTTTGCATTTGAAATTGTTTCTATTGTATTTGTTACTATGGCAAAATGCATAACATAGATTTCTCATTCCAACTACCTTAGTGGTATTAGTGCACATTTCAGTGGCTGTGTGTGCACCAGACACTGTGCAACCATCTCTGTTATCCATTTTCAGAATGTTTCTCTCTTCCAGAAACAGAAACACTATATATCTCTCATCTCCTCACCCTTCACCCCCTGGTATTTTCTAAAGCTAGGCATGTCCTATAAGAACTGTACAATATTTATCCTTTTTTTTTGTCTGAGATTTTATTCAGCAATAGTTTTACAGTTAACCCATTTTATAGAATGCTTCAGCATGTCAGTCCTTTTGTGGCCAAATGATATTCTATTATCTTCATTTATTTAAAATACAACAAAGTGTATACTATAAACTAGGCACACTATTAAGTATTTTATGGGCATTTCTCATATAATCCTCACAAAAACTAATGGAATAGCTAATATTATCTCTAATTTATAGTTGATGACATTGGGGCCTAGAAAGTTTAGTTCAGTTTATGTTCAAATAAGAGAATTGGGATTTGAACTAAGACTATTTCAAGGGCCTGCTTCTTAGGCATTATATTGTCACTTCAATGGCCTATCCATTGGAAATATTCATGTAGCTTTGACGATTTGACTTCAAAAACTACAGAAACTTATAGGATATGTGTAGAGAATGTTATTATAAAGTAAAACCAACTGAAGAATTTTGCTGCTGCTATATTTTTTAATGGATTTATTCTTTTTTATTTATGTATGTGGTACAGGGTCTCACTATGCAGCTCAGACTTATGGTGATCCTCCTGTTTTCAGTTTCCCCAGTGCTGGGATTACAGGTACTCATCACCACACCTGGACTGGTTGGAGAACTCAGCATGCCCCAGGGGTGTAGCTGGCATGGGATACTGGGGATTGAACCCCAGTCCCTGCGCTTGCCTAAGCAGGTGCTTAGTCCACAGAGCTGTCTCACTGGCTGCCATGTTATCAACCAGGAAATGGACAAGTTTTATTTTGGAAAAATGAAAGAGGGGTAAAACAATTGCAGTTAAATCTTTTTCTGTTTTGTTTTGTGTTTTAGGGAAGGGTCTATAGGGTGTTCAGGGTCTCACTACTACATAAGACTCAGTGATCTGCCTATTTACAGCCTCCCAAGAGCTGGGATTACAGGCCCAGTCTCAATTGCTGTGTCACCATGCCCAGTCTAAATTGCTGTGTCAGTGTGGCCTGAGGGTGAGTGAGGCTGGCACAGCAGGCCCAAGGATCGAACCCCTGGCTCCTACACCTGCTTGCAGGTGCTTTAGTCTGCTGAGCTATTTGGCAGGCCCTTTGGAATTAAATCTTGAAGCATATATTTAAGCTAAATATCCTTCTTTTGACAAATCTTGTAATATAAGAAGTGCAGATTATAATAAGAGATCTTAATGCTCCATTGTCACAAAGAGATGTAGATCAACTAGACAAAAAAAAAAAAATAACAAATGAACCTAGTAGACCTTTACAGAGTGTTCCACCCAAAGCATCAGAATACACATGATTCTGAGCTGCACTTGGAACATTCTCTAAAATAGAATGTTCTAAAAGCCTACAGAATATGCTTTAGTAAATACAAATGAACTGAAATTATCCTATGCATATTATTTTACCATGTGCAAAGAAATTGGAAATTAATGGCAAAAGAAACTGTAAAATTCCATAAACACATGAAAATTAAATAACGTCCTCCTAAACAACCAATGGGTCATAGATGAATTAAAGAAGAAATTAAACAGTATATACAACTAAATAAGAATGCAGATAAAATATTGCAGAACTTATGGAATGCAATGAAAACAGTCCTAAGAGGAAAATTTAATGTAGTGAATTCTTACATTAGGAAAACAGAATAAGCACAACTAAATAACCTAATGTTGTACCTCTAGCTTAAGAAATGAAGGGCAATGCAAGTCTAAAGCCCGTACAAAGGAAGATATTATAAGGATAAGAGAAGAAATTAGCATAATGGAGACTGAGGAAACAATACAAAGAATTAATGAATCAAAGAGTTTGTTCTTTGGAAGGATAAATAAAATTGATAAACACTTAGCCAACCTTATCAAAAAAAGAAAAGACTCAATTCACACATTAAGGAATGAAGAGGGTGAAATCACTACAGATCTTGTGGAAATTCAAATGATCATCAGTACCAACTTTGAAAATCTTTACTCTTATAGGATGGAAAATACAAAAGAAAGAAATTTAGGCAGAGCCCTAAATATGTATGAATTACAAAAGCTGAGTTAAGAAGATATAGTAATTTTGAATGAACTGAATACCAATTAATGTGATTGAAAAGGTAATTGGAACTTACCAACAAAGAAAAGCCCTGCTCTTGATGGATTTACTGCTGAATTCTATAAAAAATTTAGAGAAGATTTAATACCAATACTTCTCCAACTCTTTAATAAAATTGAAATGGAAGCAATACTCCTTAACTTGTTCCTGGAGGCAAGTATTATCCTGTACTAAAACCAGAGAAAGACCCAACCAACTAAGAAAATTATAGGTCAGTCTCCCTAATTAATGTAGATGCAAAAATCCTTAATAAGATACTAGTAGAAAGAATGCAGCATATCATCTAGAAAACCATACAACATAACCAAGTGGGATTCAATCTAGAAATGCAGAGATGTTTCAACATAATTGAAATCAATAAACACAGCCAAAGACAAAAATCACATGATCAATAGATGCAGAAAGAGCTTTTGATAAAGTTTGACACTCATTGATGATAAAAGCACTGCAGAAAATCAGAATCAATGGTCTTTACCTCAATCTGATAAAAGTAATCCATGGCAAACCAAGAACCAATATCCTAAGGTGGATAAAAACTGAAAATTTTCAGTCTAAAGTCCAGAACAAGACAAGGATGTCCAGTTTTACCACTCCTATTCACTAAGTTCTGGAAACATTAATCAGAGAAAGTAGATAAGAAAAAGGAATAAGGATAGGAAAGGAAGAAGTGAAGTTATCATTATGTGCAGATAACATGATACTCTACATAGACGATCCCAAAAAGTCCACTGAAAACCTTGTAGATTTAATAACCAGATTCAGTAGCATAGCTGGATTCAAAGTCAACACTCAAAAATCAATAGGATTCCTACACACAAGCAACAAACTCTCTGAGCAAGAAAGGACAGAAAGCATACATACCCTTGACAATATCATTAAAAAATGAAGTTCTCAGGAATCACTCTAACAAAGGAAATAAAAGATCTATATATTTTAGTAGTCTCAAAAAAGAAATTGAAGAGGATATCAGAAAATGGAATGATATTCCTTACTCATAGATAGGAAGAACCAGCCAGGCATGGTGGCTCAGGCCTGTAATTCCAGCACTCAGGAGGCTGAGGCAGGAGGATTGTTGTGAGTTCGAGACCAGCCTGAGCTACAAAGTGAGCTTAAGGCCAGCCTGAACTGCATAGTGAGACCCAGTCTCAAAAAGACCAAAAAAAAAAAAAAAAAAAAAAAGGAAGAACCAACATAGCAAAAAATAACTATATTCCCCAAGTTTTTATACAAGTTTAATGTAATCCTGATCAAAATACTATTAACATGCCTCACAGAGCTAGAGAAAACAGTCCTAAAATTCATTTGGAAATGGAAGAGACCTAGAGTAGCAAAAGCAGTTTTGGGCAACAGAGGCAAGCAGGTGGCATCACAATCCTTGACTTGAAATTATACTACAAAATTACTGTGATAAAATCAGCATGGTACTGGCAAAAAAAAAAAAAAAAAAAGACTCAAGGATCAGTGTAATAGATGAAAAAATGCAAACACAACTGCAAACACATTCAGCCACCTTATCTTTGACAAAGAGGTTGCAAACATATTCATTGGAAGAGAGCCTCTTTAATAAACAGAGCTGGCAAAAGTGGTTCTTTACATGCTGAAGTCTAAAATCAGATCCATGTCTATTGCCATGTACTAAATCAAAATGAATTAAAGATCTAAATATTAAGAATCACTAACTCTACTGGAAGAGTAAGTAGGTAAATATTTAAAGACATAATTATAGGCAGCGACTTTGTGAACAAAACTTAAACTGCACAGGAAATTCAAACAATGAACAACTAGGATCTCATTTTATTAAAAAGCTTTTATACATCAAAAGAAATCACCAGTAGGGTGAAAATACAATCAAGAGTGGGAGAAAATTTTAGCTGTCCCTCAAACAAAGGACTTCTATGTAGAACATATAATGAACTGAAAAATTCAGACTCCACCAAAATTCAAAGACCCAATTCAAAAATGGACATCTGAGATGAATACATAGTTCTCAAATAAATATATGAAAAAAATGTTCAACATCATTGGTCATTTGAAAAATGCAAATTAACACTGAGATTCTCTGTCACCTCTAGAGAATGGCTGTCATCAGGGACTCAATAATAAATGCTGGCATGGTTGTGGGGAAAGAGGACCCCTCCTCCACTGTTGATGGCAGGGAAGAGTGGTGCAACCACTGCGGAAATCAGTGTGGAGATTCCTATGGTTATAGATCTCATTCAGCATAGCTATTCCCCATCTGAAAATTTTCCCAGAAGTGAAAACATCAGCACTCATGTTTATAGCAGCACAATTTGTCATAGCTAAATCTTGAAAACAACCAAATTGCCCAACAAGCAAGGAATGGATAAAAATGATGGTATTTTTATACAATGGAATACTACTTCTTTAGACTTCTAGGTAAATGGATGTAACTTGGAACCATACTCAAGGGAAAATAAATCAGGCTAGTATATGTAAACACATTGTCTCCCTATTATAAAAAGTTTAAAGAGTAAAGTTACAAAATGTACAATAGATATTGAGAAATGAGAAGAAACTTAGAAAAGAAAAAACTGGAATGAGGGAAAGGAAAAAAGAAGGAAGGATAAGGCATAAATAAATATATATTTGTATGTATGTATAAGTTAATAGTTGTAATACTGATGTCTATTAGTTTATGGAAAAGAAAGTTCTGTGCTTACCTCATTTGATCAATTTTTCATACCTAGATTTTGTAATCTGTGCAACTACTCTGAAGATAACAGTATGTTGGATATTAATCATTATTACTCTCTTATCTTTTTTTTTTTTTTCAGAACCAGGATTGAACTCAGACCCATGCGCTTGCCAGAAAGTGCTTATTCTACTGAGCTATCTCCCCAGCCCTTCCTATCTTGTTTTGAAATGTCATACCATTGTTTTTGTTATTTTTTCTCTTTTAAAAATAAAAAGTAATTAAGATCTTCATTTTAATCAAACAATACCATTAATACAGTGAAAAACCAACTCACAAAGAAATGATATTTATAACATACCTGATAAAAGTTTTATGCCTAAAATAAAGATATACAAATCTGTTAATGAGATAACACACCAAAATAAAAATATAAGCAAATTAAAGAAGTACTTGGTAAATATTTAGTTGGCCAATAAACATAAAAATTTACTTAAAACCATTAATAATCAGAAAATGTAATTGAAAGCCATAACATACTAGCACAACAACTAAAAATTTAAATGCAGAACAGAAAAACCCTAATAATGTTATGTTACTATCAATGTGGACCAACCAGAAATTCCATATATTCTTGATAGAATATAAATTATAAATTGATACTAACACTTTGGAAACTTATGACACTATTATAGTTAAAGAAATGCAAAGCCCGTAATCTAGATCATCTGCTCATAGGTAATACCTAAAAAATGCAAAAATTTAAGAATCCAAATATGTAGTAACAGTAGAATGGATAAATCTATCAAGTATTTACATAAAATGGAATATTATATGGAAATGAAATGACTACTTTTGCATATGATAACATAGATGACTCTCACAAACAAATTGAGTGAAAGAAGCCAGATAACTTTTCATTTATATAAAACTCATGTCGGCAAACAAATCTATCATAGTAGAAGTAAAATTTGTTCTTCAGTATAATAATCTAAAGGCGACAGGAGGGAAGCTTCTGGCTTGTTGGAAGCTTATGTCTTTATCTGGCATTAGTTATTTGGGTTATTTACTGCATAAAACTTTATTGAAATATTTATATCTTTCTGTAGTTAGGTGTACAGATATAGTGAATTTTTCTGTACATCTGTTAAGTTTCAAAAAAGTGAACTTTAAAAAGTACCCATAAATGGGTCTAAAATGTGATATTGCCATATTAATCTATTAACAAGTCTGTTTTCTTTTGAAAAAGAAATCAAACTCTTTATTCACAAATGACAAAAATGTTTCTGTAGAAAAGTCTCAAAGAACCAACAAAAGTTCTGAGTTCTAAGCTATTATATAACTTATGGGATAAGAGATTAATATTCAAATCAAACGTTTTCCTGTATAGTAGTAATGAAAAATAGATTTTAATATTATATGATTGCAATATATATTTACATTTTGTTTATGGTATATATATATATATATATATATATATAATCTCATGCTCATTGAAACTTACACTACATTCAACATTAAATTTTTTATTGAGTCTGAAAATACCAAGAGATGAACATTTCCTCTTCCCTCTCTCCCTC